>JAVKPL010005056.1:0-23096 GCA_032173675.1 Gastrolobium villosum | reverse complement strand
CCAATGCACTCGAAGTTCAAATTTTTGCATTAATTTTACAATAGTAGTATGTGATAGTTATATAGCAATAATTTCAAGAAAACGGTTACGTTTATAACTTTTTTTGTTTACAACTCTTGCAACCTCAACTATTTTCTCCCGGGAGAACACTCTTCAATAATGTTCTCCCGAGAGAACATAATTGAGGTTGTAAGAGTTGTAAACAAAAAAAGTTGTAAACGTAACCTGCCCCTAATTTCAATATGTAAACTTTTAGCACTATTTCTGTATGAAAAAGTCATATTGTAATTTTCAGTTTCTCTGAATTGCTCTAAAAACAGTCCCAGCACCTTAAAAAATCAAGGTGAGAAAGGCAGAAAATGAAAAGTGAATTTATGCACTCAAACAAATATAAACTATCACTTTTGTTTTGATCCTGATTTGTTACTTGAAAGAAAACCCTTTTGAACCATTCATTAATTCCGAGCTAGTTCAGAACATTGTTCTCTATGGACCAATTTTCATAGATGCCAGGTAGAGGCCCCATAAAATCTGCAGTTTTAAGTTGCCTATGTTTTGCATGGAAGTGTCGATAAATTTATTTAGATTAAGTCCATTTTTGGTAAGTTTTGCCATTTGATGATTATGTGCTTATTTAATACAATAACCAGTGAACCCAATATTATTTTTATGGCACTGAATGATTTCCTATATGATTAACATAATACATTTTTCATACAGTTTCATGGTCCTTCGTGATGTAGTTATAGCTGATAATGGTTATAAAATTTTGCAGCAACATCGTCAAAGGGCTTCATGATGTGGAACCGTTTATGACATGGATGTGGAAGACCTCCCAAGTACATTCTAAAACAATTTAGTCCTAGTCGTTCTGTGCATGTGTCAATTTGATAAGTTTATCACTCATAATTCACTTATTCTGAGCTTTGAGTTTCTAATTTCATTGTCATACTCATAGGATGAAAGATAAAGATGTTTGACATGGCTGCTCAGAAACTAATTAGGTCGTACAATCAAAAAATTTATGGAGAACCTATAAATTTTATGATCCAAGCTGTACTTATGTGGTCTGCTCATTCCCTAACAAATCCATTTGCATATATGACTTCATCACCGGAGAGATGGTCGCAAAGGCCACAGGGCATGGTGAAATTGTTATTGGTGTCGAAAAGAAAGAGAATTCAGTACTTCTTGGTCGTGAATATCTGAATAGGACAAACCGTCCCGTGGATCTCTTTGCTTCGGAACAAAACAATTCGAATTAGGCTCGGTCAACTGGAATGTGTATTATCGATATAGGGGATCTTTCAATTGTGAAGATCGATCGACCTGAGACGAAGAGAAAGTTCTTCCCTGACTTCAACCATTTAGTTTCGGTGAGACTCTTTCATGCTTAATGTCCTTTTCTTTTATTCTGTACTTCTTTTAGGTAACTATATCCCTATTCAATAGTTAATGCTTTATGATTTATTTATTTTTACCAAATTAGTTATGCATATTTAAACAAGCTATTAGCATTGTAGCACAAATAACAAATGGTTGTTGTAATCATTGATTTCTTTGTTAATTTTTTCAAAAACTTCTAGTCATCTAAGCCATTTATTCGATTCCCAATATAGTCTATAAGATGCTTCATCAATTTCTCATCACTATTTTCTTTGGTCACTTATACTTAATTGGTTGAAGCAAAACATGATTTAAAACAATATGATATATGGGTTGGAAAAATTCCTTCCAACCTTCAACCCGACCCATTCAATGTCCCAAACCACCCACTATTTGTAGGTTGGGTTTGGTCTAAAGATTCAACCTGTGGGTTTGCAGGTTGATCCAACTCAAAAGATATTTTTTAATGTTTATAAAACAAATAAATGATGAGTAGCTGAGCTTATTCAAATTCTTTATTAGCTTAATCTCTGACTAAGTTTTTCTTCTATCATAATGATAGAAAAGGAAAAGATGTTGCTGCCCTCTTTTTTGTGACCATCAACATATTTGTTATTAACGTATCCATATTCAGGTTGAAGGTAGAAGGGCCGGCTTGGCTCAGTGGTAAGCATGCTTACCGTGATGTCCAAGGTCCCGGCTTCGATTCGGCCTCTCCGCAAAAGCGGTGGTAAGGCTTGACTCGTATGTCCTTCCCCAGACACTCACGAGTGGGTATTGAACTGGGTCGGCCCTTCATTCAGGTTGATGGTAATGGTTGTGTTTTCGTATGGAAATTGCCTGCTCCATTGCCTTCTAAAATATTGGAGAGAATAATGGAAAAAAGTAATACATTGTCTTCAAGAAGCTCAGTTCCAGTTCCACCTCCTGCTTGTAGTCATCTATCATTTTGGAATTGAGTTTTATACATGCATATTGGTCAGCATGATCAAGAACAGATATATCACCATCGTTAAAGAGTACAAGTTAATTATTTAAGGTTGAAACTGGTGTTTCAATTGGAATTTTAGTTTTGGAATGTGGAAGAAAAAGTAATTCCTTCTAATCAATTAATCTCTCAATGAAATTGTTCCTTGTCATTAGTTGGAGAGAAAATTCTGTCTCCCCTCAAACAAATAGGTGTATGATGAGCTTTTAACATAATAGTTGAATAACCGTCATGGCTAGAGTTTTTTTAAGTTGAGGTATGCATGTTCACGGTTATGGCATCAGTAAATGAATTTGATTCATGCATGAAAGGAGCATTCCTCATTCAGTACTAGTATGCATATGGAAAAGATTGAGAATAAATGAATATTTACACTTTTTACAAGAATCTAACTAGGATTTGCAGGTAGGGAGCCAGTTCTCTGTACTAGTATGGGACTCTTCTACTTTGGCCACTGCCTCGAATTGAAAGGTCATCTATATGGAGTTGCATGCATCTGTTTCTCACCCAATGGTTGGTTACACCTTAGGAATCTATATGCTTGTCTTGAATTTTATTACTCACTGCTTCTTGCTCATTAGCAATACATGAAAAGCCTGCCAATATTTCTATTCATAAAGGAAGCTCTTTTACATCTATTGCTTTTTCTGTGTGCAGCAGAAGCAATTATGATAATTGTAAACAAGCTGGTGATTGCTTTCCCATATATGCATTGACTGATTCAGGTTCGATTCAGTTCAGAGCGAGTCTAAGCTTGCTTGCCGTGGTGTGTCATATTTGTTTCAGCCTCTGCAAAAAGCAGGGGGGTTGAGATTTTCCCCAGATACTCACGAAGTGGATATTTGAACTGGGTCGGCCCTATTCCTTATGGTTTGTCAGTCAAAAAGTCTGTGGCCTTGAAGGTATGTCCAGCTATTTATCATTTTCGTAATATATCTAAGCATGGCATATGTATCTTTCCAAAGAGGAAATGTTGATGGATGAAACCTTAAGTTATAACTGACTTGTAAAGACTTAAAATAGTTTTCCCATGTAGAAGTAGATGTGCGAGCTGGAACATTCTTATAATGTTTCTAGTTTCTAAGATGACAAACTCATAAAGTAGAATTGATCATACCATTATGAACTGTACTAGTTTAAATTTGATTAAGAGTTAGTGTTAGGCTGTTAGTTCTTCATAAATTCTTACAATTCTCAAATTGTCTTCTCAGGTACAAAAAGCTTTTGCATTATCTGTATCGGGAAAGCTAATTGCTTGTGCCTGCAATATTGGAACAGTCCAATTATTTACCTCCATGTCTCTAGAATACGTGGGCAGCATATTATATTCAAAGGCCCAAAAATTTTTGTGAAGAAAACAATACTATTTGCCACTCCATTGTTCCTGAACAGGATTTTCATCGGTTGATTTGATGCACCCGAGCTGACTCGCTTGGATTGAGTTTTTCCATTATTTATTTCTTTATTTAGGGAATTTTAATAATTGCTAGTTATTTCCTTTTTGTTATTTTAGATTATGTTTGAGTGTGCATTATCTCCTTTGATTGCGCATGATTATAGTTATTTACTTTTTTGTTATTTTATTTTTGCCTATCTAAGGCTTGGAGAACCCTATTATTATTAGATTATTTTTGGTTAAATAAAATTAAGAAAAGAGAAATAGTATTTTCTCGCAATCCTTGTCTCGTTCTTCTTTCTGTTTAGCCAATTGATTACTACTTCGACATTATTAAATAAATAATGAAAAAGCCCAATCCAAATGAGTCAGCTGGGGTGCATCATGCTTGCCTTGCGTGATGCAGTTGCACGTCAATTTTGAGTCTTCGACAAGCTTGGTGAGTGACATCTTCAACATGTTTTGGTAATTGTATTTTACAATCTTGCATTGTGCGTTGATATATTCTCTATTTTTACCGTATAGTGGTTATTTACGGAGATCATAGTCCCTACATCTAGGACATTCATGATGTGAATCAGGTAAATGATTTCTTTGGTATGTTGTCATTGTATCATGCTTGATAAATTTGGTTACCCATTCATGATAGATTAAGTTTTTTGCTTGCAAATTAGTGGATGGTGCAGTGAGCTTTTTTTTTTTACTTGGTATTTTCTAGGCCATAAGATAATGTATAAATTTATTAGTGATTAATGCTTAAAAAATATGGTCTTATATTCCAGGCAACAAAGTGTTTTGTGCTAGTTTCACATTCCTCATGCATATGGGATATATCAAGAATCTATGTTGTGAAAACATGCATGATTCATCTCTTGCATGCACTGCTAGAGGTTGTTCGGAGGGTATTTCTTTTGCAACATGCTCTGCTGATGGTACAATTAGGCTATGGGATATTGCTTTGCAATCTAATTTTTCAAAAGATGCTGAACAGATGAAGACTGAATTATTGGGTTCTTCATGTTTAGGTAACTCAAGATTGTGGACAAAGCTTCTCAATTAAATTCTTAAGTTATCTATTTCTCACGTGATGTATTCTTCATGTTCATTGCTGCAATTAGTGCTGGGACTTTTGAATGTGATACAGTTAAGGCAGATCTTACCAGTCAAGACTTTCGATCACTTACTATTAGTTCAGATGGAAAGTATCTCGCTGCCAGTGATTGCAAAGGAAACCTTCATATATAAACATCTGAATACACATGTTTGCAGGTGAGTTCATGCACCTAAATTCATTTTAAAAATTATTGTGCAGTCAAACCATATTTAAGGGTACACTGCATTTTTTCTGGCAATTCATATCCTTCACATTATTTCAGGGTGTTGGATTATTTCTCCTTAGTTAGATACAAATTCCAATAGAAGAATGACAAGGCTTCATGGGAAAATGAAAGGACGTCATGGGAGAGCGGAGAGTTGTATTGAAATCCTCCTCATTAAATGGAGAAGAATCTAGATCATTGAAGATATCCCTCCTAGCCATCTATAAATAGAGGAAGAGATGAGATCAACAAAGTGAGGCGATGAAATCCTCCATGAGAGAAAGAACCTGACTGAATATCTCTAGGAGAAAGTTTGAATGAGACCTCTCCAGGGGAGTTAGAATACCAGCATTGGAGGTGATGCTTGATTATCTGATTGTACCTCTAGTGAAAGACTAGGGAAGTTTGACTGTTGTAACCCATTATTCTTATAGTGGAAGGTTTGATTCTGGACTAGTGTCCCGTGGGTTTTTACTTCTTCACATTGGAGAAGGCTTTCCCACGTTAAACAAATTCCCTATGTTCTTCTCCATCTCTCTCCTCTTGCATTTTACTGTTTCGCTTCCGCAATCGACTTGAGGGTGTGACTTGACCTAAGACGGGGTGCTCATTATGGAGAGATTCTTACATTAAGTTTTACCTTGCCAAATCAAGACATATATGATGAAATTGTAAAAAATAATTACTTTCTAGCCTCGAGGGGACGAGATTGTATAATCGATCTCTATAATGTAAAAAGGTATGGTTATTTAATCTTTTAGCTAACCTAGTTTGTTGGCTATGCATTTCAATGACATTTGGGTATATATGGCAGAAATTTTGATCTCTTTAACAATATTGATGATCATTCGGCCGTAGTGACTTCTATCAAAATTAGCGGTAGGATGATCCTCAGTTGTAGAGCTGATAGGCATGCTTGTAAGGGAAATTTTTAATGTGGTCCAGGACCACCATGGATAAATGGATCAATTTTTTTCTTTCTCCTCAATCTTTTTTCTATTTCTCTCACTTAATCCCACCAAACATTTTGTGGTCCGGGTGCACATTAACTTTGCTCGCTTGTAAGGGTTTGGCGTAACAAACATTAAACTGATTTGAAACAAAATAAAAAAGTAAATAAATTGAAATGTGTAAGTTTTTCAATACAATTGAATAATAGGAAACTGAAATTTTCCACTTTGAGGTTCTGATTCTGTTGAACATTAAAATAAATTTTAACTTTACCTTACCTTTCTCTCATGGCTAATGACTAAAATTAGGAAATAGTGTAGTATTGCCTACCAATTGACAAGTACTACTGGATTCAAAATGTACAGGAAGACATTCATTGATGCCAAAACAAATCACAATTCTTCATTATTTCATTTGTCTACTTGATAACTCATATCGATAATGCAATGTCCAATTGGTTGGTTGGTTATGTACTTGTGTGGCGAATGTGATTCAGGCGAAGGAAACGTTTATTTGGTTTGTGTAGCCCACCTGCCATATATTGGACTTATGCACTCGAAGTTCAATTTTTTGCATTAATTTTACAGAAGTAGTGTGTGACAGGCATATAACAATAATTTCAAAATGTAAAATATTAGCAGTATTTCTGTATGCAAAAGGCATAAGGCTGCAACCCTTATGTTTAGATATGTCGCAAATGTGTGTAAATCTTATCCTGTTCCCTGGCCAGCTGAACCACACTTGCATACATCACATGAGATATGAACTGTGGTACATGACTTTTGGAGCATTTGGATATATTGTCATCATTATATTGCTCAACATGATCATGCATTGTACTTAGCTTTTTGAACATATTATATACTTGTGAGTGAGCTTGGAGAGGAAGAGTCTTACTGAGGTTAGGAACCCTTGTCTTACTAAGGTTTCTTGTTAGAAATCTCACCCCGTGTGGGGCATATTTCAGGTACATGTGTTCCTGAGGTTGAGACCTGTGGTGGCATGAGGCCGGAGTTGAGCTGATGATATGTTGCATGCTTTGACTGTTATGTTAGGATATGATTATGCCCTGTTACTATATGACTATTGTACTTGAGACCTGATGACTACGTTGTTTTATTTGGTGAACATGGGGGTTGTCCATGTCACATTGGTATAAGCTATGGGTATTTAGACTCGAGTTGTATTATTGTATCAAGATAGGTCTGGTCTACGTGTTGTAGCTCCGTGACCTGATACATTATTTATGATATGAGGTTATTCAATGTAGTTATTTATTGAAATTTACATACAGGCGGCTTTTGAAAAAAGTTAAGTAAATCCACATGGTTAATTTGGTAATGTTCATAATTGGAAAAATTTAGCTTCCACATTTATTTAGCTGCGCTTATTACCATTATATGTTTAATACACCGGGTGCACACGGGGTGTTACAGTGCTCTCGAAGGACCCCTAGTTTACTGAGATGGGTGATCTTACCCTGCTTGGGGACTTACATTTCAGGTATAGTAGCTGATGGTGCTGGGGCATCGCACGGAAAGAGGCCAGAGGAGAGATATTATCTGACATGAGATTTACATGTCATCTTATTTTGTACATGATATGATGTTATTCCTTTCAGATGTATATGCCATGTATTCTTTTGGAGAACATAGGAGATGTCTATGCCTTGTTGATTGTATATGAATGTTGATAGTGCTGTATGTATAGGATTATGTTACTTACGTAATTATATCTCTTTTGTTGGTTTGATGTAATAATGTAAGTAACATCATGGACATTATTTTGGAGACCTGAGGATTATGAGATAGACTAGGCCATGGATGACCAAACAATATGTAGACTTAAATTATATTAAACTGTTAATCGAGTAGAAATTATCTTGAAGGGAATTATTCCCAGTGGTCTAAAATACAAACGAAATGTCGTTCGTTTCATTTTGATCAAAGAAGTGATAATGATTGCAATACATAAGAAAAAGGAGAAAGTTAATCACGTTTTTATACTAGGTCTAGTCTAGTGATTCATGAAAGAGCTTATGTGTTTAATTATAAAAATATAGTGCACTTAGTATCATGTGTATGTTATTACATCGGGTGCACACGGTGTGTTATAGATGGCTTGTTTTTTAATTAATTAAATTTTTATTTTTGGTACAAATTTCATTCAATGATTTAAACCTGATTCTTTCATCTATATATTCAATAATTGATGGTCCATGGTTAATCTCAAAACTTTTAACCTTACCGAGTTGACTGTATTAGTTAATCTCCCTATACTCAACAAACCTAGCGTTTAACTTAATAAGCTATTGCGAGCAACTCAATCTTGACTTGAAATGTTGTCTTAATGCTTTCGGAATTTGAACAACAATCCGAACTGGCTCATCCCAATAACTTCTCCCTTCTAGGACCGTGACTTTCCTTGTTGGGTTGCAATTGCATAGTCCACAAAAACCTACATAACATGTAGGGAAAAGTGTGTATCATTTTAAAGGATATAAAGTTATGTCATTTTAAGTGAGAGAAAAAGATAGATAAAGGAGGTGAGGGAGTTGACAAAAAAATATAAAGGTGTGGGTCACACCTCTTTGTGAGAGTAAAATGATATAAGTTATGTCATTTAAAAAAACAATCACTTTCCCCTAACATGTATCAAATAAAAGAAAAAGAACCAACAAGTAAGAAATTTTTATCCATATATTGACCATGGTTTTGGAAAAGGATAACTAATGAGAAATTCACCCGGGTGATGTATGCAAAGTCATATATATAATGAGAAAGTTTCTTCCTTTTTTTTTTTGGCCGTGAGTAATTATACAAGTAACATTATACTAAATTGACAAAATTGAAATTTAGTTTACATTATATATGATACGAAATAAACAAAAGTTTGAAGCTTAATTTTAGCAGAAGGATGGTGTTGTTCTTTAATATGGTCAACAATATATTCTTCCTATGGAAACACACTCTTTAACGTAAATCCTTTCAACTACATCTTCATCGGTCTCTACCAAATGGGGTAGCTCAGTTGGTAGTAAGGGAGTTGAATAAGTAGAAAGAAAAAGGTCTCGGATCAATCCTCACATGCCATATTTACGAGAGGTATAAATATTTTCATCTCTGACCCGTCTCTCACTTTGGATTAGTCTCATAGCCGGCTAAAAGAGTCAAAGTTTGCGAGGATATCGGGGAAAACTGTAAGAACCCGCACTGCTAATTAAGGTATTAATGAATTAATTATGATAATTAGGAAATGATTCCATAATTGACCCTAATAATTATTATGAGGCCTTAATAATCATAACTAGTGGGTAAGAATGCTGAAAGTCGCTTTTCGGAAGAAAAGTGCAGATACCGGTTCTGCTACCCGGTATAAACGCGAAAAAGTATTCCGGAAAATTATAAAGAGTACATGATGATTACTAGAATATTATGTAGGACTTATAAAACAAGTTTCAAGTCAAAATAATGTGATCTGATGCCAGAACTGATACCGGCTATGGAAAAGCGCGTACCGGAAAGGTACTCCGAAAAATAAAATAAAAATATGAAAAATCTTAGAAAAATGTGTAGGTCTGGATTCCAAAGTTTGGGATCAAGATTTTTTGCGTTGCTATTAAGGCTAATACTGCACGATATGACTTAAGTGGCTATATATGCTAAATGACACAAGTTTCTAGGTCAAAATATACAGCCTCCTACGTGAATAGTGTTGGTGTGTGAGCTCTCTTTGCTGCACCTCCATCCTTTGTGCTCCATTGCCCTTCTTCTTCATTCTTTGGCCAAGTTATCACCTTTCATGCTTGTTCCATCACTTTAAACACTTGGTGAGGGTGAGAGTTAGCCTTGGGACTACATTGTTGGTCTCATTCTGAGTTGAGAAGGCTGTTTTGGGTGAGGGGGTGAGGCTGAGTTTGTGTCATGAAGGGAAGAAGCTTCAAGTAGCTTTCTTGGTGAAGAAGAACTCACTTTGTTACTTCATTTTCGTCCTCCCAAAAGGCAGTACCTTGGAGCTGACTTGTGAGCTCCAAGAACACCATTGTTGAGCTGTTTCAAGCTTGGGGTAAGTTTCCTCATCCTTGATCATAGGTTTTGTGGCTTAAAGTTGATGTCTTTGCCATGTTTAATGAGTAAACAAGAAGGTAAAATGAGTATGAACCTTAAACTGATTAAAGATGCATGCTTTAACGTAGTTAAGTGTTAAATGTTGGATCTTTGGACTGGATATTCACGAAATGCAGAAATTGCATTCTGTCGTGAGATATCCGGATATTTGTCGAACAGATATCCGGATATCCTTATCCGGATATGGTATCCGGATAGTGATATCAGGATATGGTATCCGGATAATGATATCCGGATGTGGGATCTGGATATCCGGATATGGTATATCCGGATATGGTCAGTGTGATATCTGGATATTGCATATCCGGATATGTCCCTTGTAATATCCGGATATTCTGGGATTTCGAAGAACAGTAGCTGTGCTTTGTGAACAGTAGGCTATTGGGGGTTTGTGGACCATAGATTAAGGAAGTTAAACTTCTGTAATTATTGAACTAAGTCAGAATCACACGATTAAGGGCTTATGGATTTGTTGGAAGCCTTAAGACGTAAAACGTAAAGGAAAGACGTAGTATTTAAGTTGTATGCTTGTGTTGCATAATTAATGATATATTATTGGTCCATATCAGATTGTGATACTGCTGTGTTTGGACTTGAGAGTGGTTGAACTCTTGGCTTGGATAGCTAGCTTGCAAGGTAAGCTTTCGTGTCCTCAGTTTAGCCATGTTATGGTTCCACCATGTCCCATGGGGATGTGGTTTATGCATGCTGTGTTACATGCTTTGATGTTTTGGAAATGTTGTTGAGCTATTATATGCAATGTGCTTTTATGATATGCATGTGATGTCCACCTATACGGTAAGCCTGAGTATGTAGCACATACAAGATGGTGAGGCTGTGGGTGAGGTGCAAGCGGTGTTCCTTGTACTTATGTGGGTATAGACGTATTCCTGCATTTCTCTGGCCAGTAGATTGTATAAACACACATGGCATGAATATCTGTTGCACTGCATAGTTTTGGAACTTATATTGAATTACTGCTTTTAGAACTTATATTGCACATGTAAGTGAGCTTGGGGTGGAAGATCCTTGAGGACCCCTTGTCTTACTGAGATTTCTTGTTTAGAGATCTCACCCCACGTTTGGTGTAAGAACTCGCACCGCTAATTAAGGTAATTAGTGAATTAATTATGATAATTAGGAAATAATTCCATAATTGACCCTAATAATTATTAATGGGCTTAGGTAATTATACTGAGTGAGTAAAAATGCTGAAAGTCGCTTTTCGGAAGAAAAGCGCAGATACCGGTTCTGCTACTCGGTATAAATGTGTACCGGAAAAGTATCCCGGAAAATTATAACGAATGCATGATAATTATTAGAATATTATGTAGGACTTGTAAAACAAGTTTCAAGTCAAAATAACGTAATCTGATGCCAGAACTGATACTGGCTATGGAAAAGCGCTTATCGGAAATGTGCTCCGAAAAATAAAATAAAAATATGACAAATCTTAGAAAAATGTGTAGGTCTAGATTCCAAAGTTTGGGATCAAGATCTTTTACTTTGCTATTAAGGCTAACACTGCGCGTTAAGTGGCCATGTGCCTATAAATAGACACACTAAGGCACACAACCCTAGGCAGCCACTATTTCTTACGTGAGGAGGCTGAGTTTTCTGAATGCTTGGCACTGTTCATGGCATTCTTTCACCATTTGTGAGCTTAGTAACCTTTCTCCTCCAATCTTCTTCACCATTCCTTCTTCTAAACAACTAGAGTGTGTTTTGTGAGAGTGGAGTGCAACCTTTTCTGAGTTGAGGTGCTGGGAGTGGGGTGTTTGAGGGCTGTGGTGTTGTCTCCATGGTTATGAGCCATTTTTCATGCCATTAGAGACTCCAAGAAGCCTCCTTTGGTGCCAAGAACCAACCTTTGGGTGGCATTTTCGTGTTCTTGGGTGTGCTGGGCTTGAGAGCAGCATTGGGAGCTCCTAAGGCACTTTGAACTACTGACTAAGCTTTGGGGTAAGTCACCTTAACTTGATCATGTGTTTTTATGGCCTAAAGGTGGTATCTTGGTATGTTAATGGGTTTAACATGTAACCAACACCTAAGTGAACTTGTATATGCTTAAAAATGGATCCTTTAACGTGTACATGTGTTAAAAGTGGGATCTTTGGAATGGATATTCACGAAATGCATAAACTGCATTCTGTCGTGAGATATCCGGATATTTGTCGAACAGATATCCGGATATCAATATCCGGATATGGGACCTGGGTATCCGGATATGTTATATCCGGATATGGTCAGTGTGATATCCGGATATGACATATCCGGATATGTCCCTTCTGATATCCGGATATCCTGGGTTTTCACAGAACAGTAGTTGTGCTGTATGAACAGTAAACTATTGGGGGTTTGTGGACCCTAGATTAAGGAAGTTGAACTTCTGTAATTAATAAACTAAGTCAGAATCATATGACTAAGGGCTTATGGCTTTGTTGGAAGCCTTAAGACGTAAAGCGTAAAGGAAAGGCGTAGTCTTTAAGTTGAAGGCTTGTGATGCATAAATATTGATATGTTATTGGTCCATGTCAGATTGTAATACTGCTGTTTTTGGACTTGTGAGTGGTTGGACTCTAGGCTTGGATAGCTAGCTTGCAAGGTAAGCTTTCGTGTCCTCGGTTTAGCCATTTTATTGTTCCACCATGTCCCATAGGGATGGGTTTATGCATGTTGTGTTACATGCTTTAATGTTTTGGAAATTGCTGTTGAGCTATTTATATGCAATGTGCTTTTATGAGATGCATGTGGTGTCCACCTATACGGTAAGCCTGAGTATGTAGTACATACAAGATGGTGAGGCTGTGGGTGAGGTGGAAGCGGTATCCTTGTACTCATGTAGGTATAGACGTATTCCTACATTTCTATGGCCAGTAGATTTGATAAACACACATGGCATGATTAATTGCTGCATCGCATAGTTTTGGAACTTATATTGTAAATACTGTTTTTGAACTTATATTACACATGTAAGTGAGCTTGGGGTGGAAGATCCTTGAGGACCCCTTGTCTTACTGAGATTTCTTGTTTAGAGATCTCACCCCACATTTGGGGATGCTTATTTCAAGATCAGGTTATGTTGAGGGCTCAGGTGGCAGGAGGCCAGAGCTGAGCTGATATGATGATTTGCTGACTGCTGTTATGTTTTCCGCTTTGTTTGAGTTATTATGTTGAGACTGTTATTGGGCACTGTTGCCTTATTTGGTGAGCATGGGGTTTGTCCATGCCACATGGTTTGTAGTGTCTTTTAGTTGATGTTGTAATTAAAGTATCAGGATTTTGACCCAGGCTACGTGTTGTAGTCCTGTGGCTTTAGATACTCACATTATATTTATATATGAGGTATTCCAGTTAGTTGTCTTGCAATTTACATATAGGCAGTATTTTATGAAATTGACTAAGTAATCAAGTTGGTTAAGGTTAATGACGTCATAATTGAATTAAAGAAAAAGTTATTCCGCATTTTAATTAAGCGTGGCTTAATACGATAGTGTGTTAACAATCCGGGTTAACACGGGCTGTTACATTTGGGGACGCTTATTTCATGATCAGGTAATGTTGAGGGCTCAGGTGGCAGGAGGCCAGAGTTGAGTTAGACTTATCTGTGTTTTGCTGACATGATGGATGCTGCTTATTTGACTGTTGTTTATGTTTTCCCGCTTGATTACGATATTATGTTGAGACTGTTTTCGGGCATTGTTGCCTTATTTGGTGAGCATGGGGTTTGTCCATGCCACATGGATTTGTTATTGCCTTTCTAGTTAAAGTTGTATTAAAGTATCAGGATTTTGGTCCAGGCTATGTATTGTAGTCCTGTGGCTTTAGATACTCACATTATATTTATATATGAGATATTCAGTTAGTTGTCTTGCAATTTACATACGGGCTGTATTTTATGAAATTGATTAAGTAATCAAGTTGGCTAAGGTTAATGACGTCATAATTGAATTAAAGAAAAAGTTATTCCGCATTTTAATTAAGCGTGGCTTAATACGATAGTATGATAACAATCCGGGTTAACACGAGCTGTTACATTTTATGGCATCAGAGCACTTTCTAGGGAAAAGCCTGTATGGATTGCAATAACTTAGGATGTTTCATTGCGTGTCTACTTGTGTTCTCTCTGATTGGTGTGTATTATGATAATGCATATTGACCACATGGTGTGGGCCTGATCAACTCATTCTTTGTGTAACTTATGCAGAGTCATGGTGCCACCAAGGAGGAACCCTAGTACGAGCGAGGATCAACCGGATCCTATCCTGGCTGCATTAGCTGAGATGCAGGCGGCCCGACTAGCCGACCAGGAGGCCACGAGGTTGGCAAACCAGGCGATGCTAGACGCCATCAGAGAGGCGAACAGGCGAGCCACCGCTGAGGTTCTGGAGGAAAACCGGATGGCCAACATGACTATGATGAGGGTCATGTTGGAGGAGTTGAGGGCTGGTCCTGCTACTGGCCAGTGTCCTCCACCACCTCCACCACCGCCACCGCCTCCACCTCCACTAGTCAACAGGAGGACACCCAGAGCCAGATGGGTGAGGGTAGTCATTTGACGGGGGCTTTGCAAACCATTCCCGTATTTGCTGAGGATCGTGACGAGATCGACTGCCGGCTAAATGCTTTCCGCAAGCATAAGCCACCTACTTTCGATGGGTCTACGACCCCATTGTTGCTGCTAGATGGCTTCAGGCCCTGGACAAGATATTCAGGGTGATGCAGTGCACAGATCCGCAGAAGCTGATGTTCGCCACATACATGCTGGAGGGCGATGCCCATGAGTGGTGGACGAACACCTCTCAGGCGTTCGAGGTGCAGGGGCATGTGATGACATAGCCATTCTTTGAGGATTACTTTCTGGGTCAGTACTTTCCTTATGATGCTCAGGAGAGGAAGCAGAGAGAGTTTGACAGATTGGCTCAGGGCTTGTTGTTTGTGGACGAGTACCTGGCTAAGTTTAATGAGCTTGTCAAGTTTGCTCATTTCCGCATGGCGAGGCGGACTCCCATCTTTTTAGCTGCTAAGTTCCGGAGGGGACTTAATGAGGACATTGCTGGACATCTTGCTGGTTCTGCTTCGAGAGACTTCGGGGCGCTGGTACAGCAGTGCCGTGATATTGAGGACTACTGCAGGGCGAGTCAGGCCAAGAAGGCCAAGATTGAGGTGCCACAGGGTACTGGTGGTTCCGCTTCCTGGAGAGACAGGAAATATGGAAACAAGGGCAAGGGCAAACATTTGGCGGCTAAGCAAGCGCCAAACCAGTTTAAAAAGACTTCTACCCAGGGGAACACAACGAGAACTCCTGCTCCCAGGTGTTCGGGATGCAAGAAGTCCCATTTTGGGCCGTGTGCTACCGGTCAGTTGATATGCTTCCAGTGTGGCAAGTAGGGCCACTATTCCAGAGATTGCCCGACGGCGAGAGTTGCTGCAGTGCAGGCAGTGCTGTTGCAGATGGTTCCTACTGGGGCACCAGTCGTGCCACCTACTACGGGGCGTGTGTATACACTTGATCGTCAGCAGTCGGACAGAGCTCCGAACCTGGTCAGAGGTACTGTTACCATTGGTGGTTCAGCTGTTGATGTGTTTTTTGATTCCGGGGCAACACACTCTTTTGTCGCTACCCCTATTGCTGTGGGGCTTGAGTTGCCCAGGGATGTGCTTTATCCACCGATGAGGGTGACCACCGCCACCGGAGAAAAATGTTTGACCTCCACTGTCCGTCGCGATGTTACGTTTCAGTGGGATGGCGTGACTTCTCGGTAGATCTGATAGGATTGCCGATGGCCAATTTGGAGATTATTCTGGGCATGGATTGGCTTCCAGAAACTGTGCATTGATTGATTGTTGTGCCAAGAGAATGGTGATGTCTCCGGGTGGGTCCACAGCCAGTTCCTCACCGTTCATTTCAGTCCTGCAGGCGAGGAGGGCCTTGAGAGCAGGGGCATTTGGCTATGTTATGTTGGGAGGTTTGGTGAGTGGGACACAGGAGGATCTCACTGGCATTCCTGTGGTGATGGAATTCCTCGAGGAGATTCCTGAGTTTCCACCGTAGAGGGAGATAGAGTTCTCCATAAATTTATTGCCTGGTGTGGGGCCTATCTCATTGGCTCCATACCCGATGTCGCCACCGGAGTTGGCAGAGCTCAAGAAGCATATTGAGGAGCTTTCAGCGAAAGATTTCATTCGGCCGAGTGTGTCTCCTTGGGGAGCTGATATGCGATCAGCATACAGGAAATTACAAGGCAAAAAGAGGAAGAAAATGACTCAATCAATGCAAGAAAGGCAGAGAAAAAGAGTAAAAACATCCAAAGTCTGAATATCAAGGAAGATAAACAAAAGAAGGCAAAAACATATCAAAAGAGACCTAGGTTCCCACGCTCACAGCGCGGGAGTGGCGCTCTGAGCGTGGGAGATGGAAATTTGGCAGAAGGTCCCGCGCTGAGAGCGCGAGATCCGCGCTATCAGCGCGGGAGGTGGAAATTTGGCAGGAACTCCCACGCCCTGAGCGCGGGAGTGGCGCTCTGAGCGTGGGAGGCGCGAAAATATGAAGATTCAAATGTTGCAAATTAGGTCAAAGTCTCTTATAAAAAGAGACTCAACCTTTGTAGAAGACACATCTCTGAATACACATCACAAGACCTAGAGGAGGCGTTCTTCGTGTTCATCACTCCGTTCTTGTACTTTTCTTTATTTTCTTTTCAGTTCATGTTGAAATCAGATCAGCGATCATGATGTTGATTGGCTAGATCTATTTCTGTAGTCAGGGGCATGATCCCTTTGTAAACAATTGTTACAAGGATTGAATCATTCTATGTATTGAATTTAATATATTTCATCTTTTATCTTGAGCGTATTGATAGTATTTCTGTTAGATCTGATCAACCTAATAGGGAATGATATTCTGGGGATCAGGATTCACAATAGGGATATTGGAATACTGATCCTGAAAGGAGATAAAGATGACTCTCCATGCATGTTCTAGGGATAGACTTGTATGGATTGCAGTCGTGGATTTATCTACATAATGCTTATTTTCAGGTGGGATTACTAAGGGATTAGGGTTCCAACTGAAGTAAAGGGTTAGATCGCCAAGGGATTGGGATCTAATTAATTATTTCTAAAAAGATGATAATTTGTCTGAGTTGTTAATTTCGATAGGTATTATGAATCAATCCGAAGTAAAATTGGGAACAATTGGTAAATGTACCCTGGCTACAGTCTTCTTCATCACTTCTTCTATAAAAATATTTCTTCATTTATTTTAAGTCTTTTTCAGAAAAAACCTAAAAACAAGTCTTTACATTTTGAGTTACCATAGTGTGGAAATACCAATTGATTTATCTAACTTAAGAGGACTGGTTATAGTAGTAATTGTTTATCAATCCCTGTGGAGACGATCTTACTTATCACTTTATTACTTGGAACGATCGGTGCACTTGCCGAGATCGCAACAAGTTTTTGGCGCCGTTGCCGGGGATTGTATTTACAATATTACAAATAACCGTAGATTCTTGAGATTAGATTCTTATTTTATTATTCTTTTTTTGTCTTGTTGTGTTGTTCAGGTGTTACTGATAATTTTCTCTGATTTTTATGCGAGGTAGACTTCCGCCTAAAGACTTTGTAATAGATTCTGAAATTACAAAGACAGAAAAGCAACTAAGGAAGGCTACTAGACAGATCATTTGGGAAGATTTGAAGCACACACCTTTACAACCAATTCAAGAGATGGCAGAAAATAACAATGTTGGTCATGGGCGAGGAGGAAATGCCAACAATCAACCTCCAAGACTGTTGAATACAATTTTGACTCCAGTATTCAACAGGGCCAATTCAAGCATAGTCAGGCCAAATGTGGAGGCTAATAATTTTGAACTCAAGCCATCATTAATTTCTTTGGTGGAAAGGGTTCAATTTTCTGGAGCTGATGATGAAGATCCACATGAGTTTATAGACCGATTCTTGATGGTCTGTGATACCACCAAACACAATGGGGTATCTACAGATGCTATCAGGCTTCGGTTGTTCCCTTTCGCTGTTAAGGGAAAAGCATTAAGGTGGATCGAACGACAACCAGCAAACAGCATCCTTACATGGGAAGATCTGTCCAGCAAATTCTTTGATCATTTCTTCTCCATGGAAAAATATAATCAGCTGGTGAATGAAATCACAAACTTTCGCCAGTTGGAAGGAGAATCACTATGTGCAACTTGGAACAGATTCCAAGAATTAAACAGGAAATGTGCACATTACGAAGGAGATGATGATAGAAAAGTGGTGATATTTTTCAATGGAATCACCCCCGAAACAAGGATGATAATAAATAGTGCCGCTGGAGGTTCTATTCGGGAAAGCACATCTGAGCAGGCTATTGAGTTGATCAAAAAGCTTGCAAGAAATGAAAATGAAAGTGTGCTAGTTCCCACACAAAGAGCAGTGAAAAAACCCACAGATAATGATGTAATATCATTATCTAAAAAGTTTGACAGCTTAAGTGAAAAATTTGACAAATTTCAAGTGTCAAAGGTTCAAACAACTCCACCGATTTGTGACCAATGTCAAGAAAGTCATGAATCCAGTGAGTGTCCAAATCCATCATCCGAAGATTCACTTCAACAATTAAAAGTGAATGGGATCTAGTACGATCAGCGTCCTCAACAACAAAATTTCCAGCGAAATCAAAATTTCCCTGGTGGTAACAATAATTTCCAACGGAGGACTCAAGGATCAGGTATGGATTTCAAAACTAGCAATAATTATACTCAATCTTCTCAGACTCAGCAAAAAGAGCCAGCCGAGTGGGAGAAAGCTTTCGCTCAAATGGCTAAGGCTTCCAATGATATGGCTCAGCATACCAATGCTTTCATGGAAGAAACCAGAGCCAACAATAAAAACACAAATGCTTCCATTAAAAATCTGGAGAATCAGATAGGCCAGCTGGCCAAACAATTTTCAGAAAGAATTCCAGGTACCTTCCCAAGTAACACAGTCAACAATCCAAAGGATGACTGTATGGCTGTTACAACAAGAAGTGGTAAGATACTAACAGTTCCAACAAAAACACCTGTGGAGCTGGAAAAAGAGAAAGAGGAGCAAGAAAAGGAAGCAATTGAACCAGAGATTGAGGTAATTATAAAAGAAAAAGAAAAAGAGCAGGTTGCAGAACAACCAGTGGTGGCAAAAGAAAAGCATGAGTTGAGCCACGAGTATGTTATGTCTAAGGCACCCTATCCAGAAAGATTCAAGAATGGAGCCTACAACAAACATTATGATAGATTCTTGGACATTTTCAAGAAACTACATATCAATATTCCTTTTGCAGAAGCCCTAGCCAATATGCCAGGGTATGCAAAATTCATGAAGGATCTTTTATCTCGGAAACAAAAATTGCAGGAATGTCAAACTGTAACACTCACTGAAGAGTGTAGTGCTTTTATCCAGCAGAAAATTCCAGATAAACTGAGTGATCCAGGAAGTTTTAATATTCCTATTACTATTGGTGATATTGGCATTGGGAAAGCTTTATGTGATCTCGGGGCTAGCATTAATCTAATGCCCTTATCAGTCTACAAATCATTGGGGATTGAGGAATTGAAACCCACCGAGGTATCACTCCAATTGGCTGACAGATCCGTAAGGAAACCCAATGGGATCATAGAAGATATTCTTGTCAAAGTTGATAAGTTTATCTTCCCTGCAGATTTTGCGGTATTGGATATGGGAGAAGGGAGTGAGAAGCCTATGTTATTAGGAAGACCCTTTTTGGCTACAGCCCGAGCCCTAATTGATGTTGAACAAGGGATGATTAAACTAAGAATGAACGATGAGGAAATTATCTACAATGTTTCAGAAGCTATGAAGAGACCAGTTGATAATAATGATTGTTTCCAAGTTGAATCTGTTCAACATAAGAAAGAACGGCCTCAGAGCTTGATTATGAGTTGAAGGCTCGTGATTATGTACCTTTTGAAAAAGAAGGACTTACTGTAGAGGTTCTGAAAGAGAAAGCTGAAGACATAGAGGTTGGTGCCCCTAAAGTTGAGTTGAAGCCATTACCAGACACTTTGAAATATGTGTTTTTGGGAGATGGTAATACTTATCCGGTAATCATCAACAAGGCTCTATCTGAAGGCCAAGAAAAAGAGCTGGTGGAAGTTTTAAAAGCTCATAAAACCGCAATAGGATGGTCTATTGCTGATTTAAAGGGCATAAATCCTTCCTTTTGTACACATAAGATTCTCCTGGAAAATGATATTAAACCTGTGAGGCAACCACAAAGGAGATTGAACCCAACAATGAAAGAAGTGGTAAGGAAGGAAGTTGTAAAACTTCTTGATGCAGGAATGATTTACCCTATTTCTGATGCTGCCTGGGTAAGTACAGTTCAAACAGTGCCAAAGAAAGGTGGGGTAACAGTAATTACCAATGCAAAATATGAGTTAATTCCAACCAGAACCATCACGGGTTGGAGAATGTGTGTTGATTACAGGAGGTTGAACATAGCTACACGGAAGGATCATTTCCCATTACCCTTTATTGATCAAATGCTGGAAAGATTGGCGGGCCACTCTTATTATTGCTTCTTGGATGGGTATTCAGGCTACAACCAAATACCTGTAGCTCCTGAAGACCAGGAAAAGACAGGTTTTACTTGCCCATTTGGGGTCTTTGCATACAGGAGAATGCCATTCGGCCTTTGCAATGCACCTGCCACATTCCAAAGGTGCATGCTGTCCATCTTTTCAGATATGGTGGAGAAAGGTCTAGAGGTATTTATGGATGACTTCTCTGTTTTTGGCTCTAATTTTGATTTTTGTTTGAACAATTTATCCAAAGTTTTGAAAAGATGTAATGAGACAAATCTGGTTTTAAATTGGGAAAAGTGCCATTTTATGGTAACTGAAGGTATAGTGCTGGGACACAAAATTTCTAATGCAGGGATTGAAGTTGATAAAGCAAAATTAATGTTGATTGAACAACTTCCCATCCCTGTAAATATAAATGCTGTTAGGAGTTTCCTAGGACATGCAGGTTTTTACAGGCGATTCATCAAGGATTTCTCCAAGATTGCTAAACCATTAAGCCAACTCTTGGTGAAAGATTCTGAATTTTTGTTTGATGATGCTTGTTCAAAGGCCTTCCATGTGTTAAAAGAAAAGCTTACTACAGCTCCAGTGCTTACAGCTCCCGATTGGAACCTTCCATTTGAACTCATGTGTGATGCCAGTGCATATGCAATTGGTGCAGTCCTTGGTCAGCGTAAGGAAAAGTTATTACATGTCATTTACTATGCTAGCAAAGTTTTGAATGATGCTCAGATTAATTATGCAACAACTGAGAAAGAAATGTTAGCAGTAGTTTATGCATTGGACAAATTTAGACCTTACTTGTTAGGATCTAAAATTGTTGTTTTTACTGACCATTCTGCTATTAAGTTTTTGATGACTAAGCAGGACGCAAAACCACGGTTGTTAAGGTGGATGCTACTTTTTCAAGAATTTGATTTGGAAATTCGGGACAAAATTGGAGTAGAAAATAAAGTGGCTGATCATCTCTCTAGAATCCAGGCAAAAGAACTACAAGATAGTTCAGAAAAAGAAATCAATGATTATTTCCCTGATGAGAAGGTGATGGCAGTCTTTGTTCCTCCATGGTTCGCAGATTTTGCCAACTACAAAGTGGTAAGAGAATCGCCTCCCAACCTTACAAGACAACAACAAAAGAAATTTCTGCGAGAGGTAAGGCGTTATTTCTGGGAGGATCCACATCTATATTTCCAATGTGCTGATGGGATCCTTCGCAGATGTGTTCCGGAGTTTGAAGTGGGCCAGATTTTATGGCATTGCCATTCTTCTAATTATGGAGGACATTTTGGGGGCAATAGAACCGCACAGAAAGTTTTGCAAAGCGGTTACTACTGGCCAACACTTTTTAAGGACGCAAGAGATTGCGTAGAAAAATGTGACAAATGTCAAAGGACAGGAAATATCTCACGAAAGGATGAGATGCCCTTGAATAATATTTTAGAGGTGGAATTATTTGATGTTTGGGGCATTGATTTTATGGGTCCATTTCCATCCTCTTATTCTAACCAATATATCCTTGTGGCTGTGGATTATGTATCTAAGTGGGTAGAAGCTGTTGCTCTTCCCACTAATGATGCTAAGGTGGTGGTAAATTTTCTAAGGAAAAATATTTTTACAAGGTTTGGAGTACCTCGAGCTATCATTATTGATGGGGGTACTCACTTTTGTAACCGACATTTTGAGGGTTTGTTGGATAAATATGGAGTGAGACACAGGATAGCCACACCATATCATCCTCAAACTAGTGGGCAAGTGGAAGTCTCCAATAGAGAGATAAAAAGAATCCTAGAAAAGACAGTAGGGATTTCTAGGAAAGATTGGGCCAAAAAGCTTGATGATGCACTTTGGGCATACAGGACTGCATTCAAAACTCCAATCGGCATGTCACCTTATCAGTTGGTATATGGCAAACCTTGCCATTTACCAGTGGAGTTAGAACACAAAGCTTTGTGGGCCACAAGGTTCTTAAATTTTGAACTATCAGGAGCCCAAAAGAAGAGAATATTGCAGCTAAATGAGCTAGATGAGTTCAGAAGAACTGCTTATGAGAGTGCACAAATTTATAAAGAAAAGACAAAGCAGTGGCATGATAGCAGGATCAAGCATAAAGAGTTTGCACTTGGTCAACAGGTATTACTGTACAATTCTAGATTGAAATTGTTTCCAGGAAAACTTAAATCTCGTTGGTCTGGTCCCTTTATAGTGAAGAATGTATTTCCATATGGCACCATTGAAATCTCTCCCCTGATGATGAGAGATCTTTTAAAGTAAATGGAAATCGGCTAAAAATTTACTTTGGGGAACCTGTGAATAGAGAGATAATTTCTGTCTCTTTGACTT
>JAVKPL010005055.1:0-23538 GCA_032173675.1 Gastrolobium villosum | reverse complement strand
CGGAATCCATTTTCCGTCGTGAATATTTTACAAAATCAATTTCTTTTCCAATTTATTTTATTCATCCGTTTTTGACGGAATTCGTTTTCCGTCAAAAATATTCAACTGATTTCCTTTTTAAAAAATTTCACAAAATCAATTTCTTTTACATTTATTTTATTCATCCATTTTCCATCAAAAAACAACACAAAATCAATTTCTTTTGCATTTATTTTATTCATCCATTTTCGACGGAATTCATTTACCGTCAAAAATCTTCGACGGAATCCATTTTTCGTTGAAAACGTCAAAAAATCAATTTCTTTTGCATTTATTTTATTCAACCATTTTCGACGGAATTCAATTTCCGTCAAAAACTTCACAAAACAAATTTTCTTTTGCATTCACAAAATTATTCATCCATTTTCGACGGAATACATTTTCCGTCATCAGTTTTCGACGGAATCCGTTTTCTTTCTAAAAACTTTACAAAATCAATTTCTTTTCCAATTTATTTTATTCATCCATTTTTTTTCCGGAATTCGTTTTACGTCAAGATCTTCGACGGATTTCCTTTTTCGTCGAAAAACTTCCGCAAAAACAATTTCTTTTGCATTTATTTTATTCATCCATTTTCAACGGAATCCATTTTCCATCGAAAAACAACACAATTAATTTCTTTTGCATTTATTTTATTCATCCATTTTCGACGGAATTCATTTTCCGTCAAAAATCTTCGACGGAATCCATTTTCCGTCGAAAAACTTCAAAAAATCATTTTCTTTTTAATTTATTTTATTAATCCGTTTTCGACGAATTCTTTTTCCATCGAAAAACTTCACAAAATCAATTTCTTTTGCATTTATTTTATTCATCCGTTTTCGACGGAATACATTTTCCATCAAAAATCTTCGACGGAATCCATTTTCCGTCGAAAAACTTCACAAAATCAATTTCTTTTGCATTTATTTTATTCATCCATTTTCGACGGAATCCATTTTCCGTCAAAAAACTTCACAAAATCAATTTCTTTTTCATTTATTGACAATTGAATTTCTTTTCCATTTATTTTATTCATCCATTTTCGACGGAATCCATTTTCCGTCAAAAAACTTGACAATATGAATTTCTTTTGCATTTATTTTATTCATCCATTTTCGACGGAATTCAATTTCCGTCAAAAATCTTCGACAGAATCAATTTTTCGTCGAAAAACTTCACAAAATTTATTTCTTTTGCATTTATTTTATTCATCAGTTTTCGACGGAATCCGTTTTCTTTCGAAAAACTTTACAAAATTAATTTATTTTTCAATTTATTTTATTAATCCGTTTTCCGTCAAAAATCTTCGACGGATTTCCTTTTTCGTCGAAAAACTTCGCAAAAACAATTTCTTTTGCATTTATTTTATTCATCCGTTTTCAACGAAATCCATTTTCCTTCGAAAAACAACACCAAAATTAAATTCTTTTGCTATTATTTTATTCATCCATTTTCGTCAGAATCCGTTTTCCGTAAAAAATCTTCTAAGGAATCCACTTTCCGTCGAAAAACTTCAAAAAATCATTTTCTTTTAAATTTATTTTATTAATCCGTTTTCGACGAAATTCTTTTTCCATCGAAAAACTTCACAAAATCAATTTCTTTTGCATTTATTTTATTCATCCGTTTTCGACGGAATACATTTTCCATCAAAAATCTTCCGGAATCCATTTTCCGTCGAAAACTTCACAAAATCAATTGCTTTTGCATTTATTTTATTCATCCATTTTCGACGGAATCCGTTTTCCATCAAAAAACTTCGCAAAAAAAATTTCTTTTGAATTTATTTTATTCATCCATTTTCGACGGAATCCATTTTCCGTCAAAAAACTTCACAAAATCAATTTCTTTTTCATTTATTTTATTCATCCATTTTCGACGGAATCCATTTTCCGTCAAAAAACTTGACAATATGAATTTCTTTTCCATTTATCTTATTCATCCGGTTTCGACGAAATTCATTTTCCGTCGAAAAACTTCACAAAATCAATTTCTTTTGCATTTATTTTATTCATCCATTTTCGACGGAATTCAATTTCCGTCAAAAATCTTCGACAGAATCAATTTTACGTCGAAAAACTTCACAAAATTTATTTCTTTTGCATTTATTTTATTCATCAGTTTTCGTCCGTTTTCTTTCGAAAAATTTACAAAATTAATTTATTTTTCAATTTATTTTATTAATCCGTTTTCCGTCAAAAATCTTCGACGGATTTCCTTTTTCGTCGAAAAACTTCGCAAAAACAATTTCTTTTGCATTTATTTTATTCATCCGTTTTCAACGGAATCCATTTTCCTTCGAAAAACAACACCAAAATTAAATTCTTTTCCTATTTATTTTATTATTTTATTCATCCATTTTCGTTAGAATCCGTTTTCCGTAAAAAATCTTCTAAGGAATCCACTTTCCGTCGAAAAACTTCAAAAAATCATTTTCTTTTGCATTTATTTTATTAATCCGTTTTCGACGAAATTCTTTTTCCATCGAAAAACTTCACAAAATCAATTTCTTTTGCATTTATTTTATTCATCCGTTTTCGACGGAATACATTTTTCATCAAAAATCTTCAACGGAATGCATTTTGCTTCATAAAACAACACAAAATCAATATCTTTTGCATTTATTTTATTCATCCATTTTCGACGGAATTCGTTTTCCGTCAAAAAACTTCACAAAATCAATTTCTTTTGCATTTATTTTATTCATCCATTTTCGACGGAATTCATTTTCCGTCAAAAATCTTCGATGGAATCCATTTTCCGTCGAAAAACTTCACAAAATCAATTTCTTTTGCATTTATTTTATTCATCCGTTTTTGACGGAATCCATTTTGCTTCGAAAAACTTTACAAAATCAAATTATTTTCCAATTTATTTTATTCATCCGTTTTCGACGGAATTCGTTTTCCGTCAAAAATCTTCAACTGATTTCCTTTTTAGTCGAAAAATTTCACAAAATCAATTTCTTTCCATTTATTTTATTCATCCATTTTCAATGGAATCCATTTTCCATCAAAAAACAACACAAAATCAATTTCTTTTGCATTTATTTTATTCATCCATTTTCGACGGAATTCTTTTTCCGTCAAAAATCTTCGACGGAATCCATTTTCCGTCGAAAAACTTCACAAAATCAATTTCTTTTGCAATTTTTTTATTCATCCATTTTCGACGGAATTCATTTTCCGTAGAAAAACTTCACAAAACAAATTTCTTTTGCATTAATTTTATTCATCCATTTTCGACGGAATACATTTTCCGTCAAAAATCTTCGACGGAATCCGTTTTCCGTCGAAAAACTTTACAAAATCAATTTCTTTTGCATTTATTTTATTCATCCGTTTTCGACGGAATTCATTTTCCGTCAAAAATCTTCGACAGAATCAATTTTTCGTCGAAAAACTTCACAAAATCAATTTCTTTTGCATTTATTTTATTCATCCATTTTCGACGGAATCCGTTTTCTTTCGATAAATTTACAAAATTAATTTATTTTTCAATTTATTTTATTAATCCGTTTTCCGTCAAAAATCTTCGACGGATTTCCTTTTTCGTCAAAAAACTTCGCAAAAACAATTTCTTTTGCATTTATTTTATTCATCCGTTTTCAACGGAATCCATTTTCCTTCGAAAAACAACACCAAAATTAAATTCTTTTCCTATTATTTTATTCATCCATTTTCGTCAGAATCCGTTTTCCGTAAAAAATCTTCTAAGGAATCCACTTTCCGTCGAAAAACTTCAAAAAATCATTTTCTTTTGCATTTATTTTATTAATCTGTTTTCGACGAAATTCTTTTTCCATCGAAAAACTTCACAAAATCAATTTCTTTTGCATTTATTTTATTCATCCGTTTTCGACGGAATACATTTTTCATCAAAAATCTTCGACGGAATCCATTTTCCGTCGAAAACTTCACAAAATCAATTTATTTTGCATTTATTTTATTCATCCATATTCGACGGAATCCGTTTTCCATCAAAAAACTTCGCAAAAAAAATTTCTTTTGAATTTATTTTATTCATCCATTTTCGACGGATTCCATTTTCCGTCAAAAAACTTCACAAAATCAATTTCTTTTGCATTTATTTTATTCATCCATTTTCGACGGAATCCATTTTCCGTCAAAAAACTTGACAATATGAATTTCTTTTCCATTTATCTTATTCATCCGTTTTCGACGAAATTCATTTTCCGTCGAAAAACTTCACAAAATCAATTTCTTTTGCATTTATTTTATTCATCCATTTTCGACGGAATTCAATTTCCGTCAAAAATCTTCGACAGAATCAATTTTTCGTTGAAAAACTTCACAAAATTTATTTCTTTTGCATTTATTTTATTTATCAGTTTTCGACGGAATCCATTTTTTTTCGAAAAATTTACAAAATTAATTTATTTTTCAATTTATTTTATTAATCCGTTTTCCGTAAAAAATCTTCGACAGATTTCCTTTTTCGTCGAAAAACTTCGCAAAAACAATTTCTTTTGCATTTATTTTATTCATCCGTTTTCAACGGAATCCATTTTCCTTCGAAAAACAACACAAAAATTAAATTCTTTTGCTATTATTTTATTCATCCATTTTCGTCAGAATCCGTTTTCCGTAAAAAATCTTCTAAGGAATCCACTTTCCGTCGAAAAACTTCAAAAAATCATTTTCTTTTGCATTTATTTTATTAATCCGTTTTCGACGAAATTCTTTTTCCATCGAAAAACTTCACAAAATCAATTTCTTTTGCATTTATTTTATTCATCCGTTTTCGACGGAATACATTTTCCATCAAAAATCTTCGACGGAATCCATTTTCCGTCGAACACTTCACAAAATCAATTTCTTTTGCATTTATTTTATTCATCCATTTTCGACGGAATCCGTTTTCCATCAAAAAACTTCTTAAAAAAAATTTCTTTTGAATTTATTTTATTCATCCATTTTCGACGGAATCCATTTTCCGTCAAAAAACTTCACAAAATCAATTTCTTTTGCATTTATTTTATTCATCCATTTTCGACGAAATCCATTTTCCATCGAAAAACTTCACAAAATCAAGTTCTTTGCATTTATCTTATTCATCCATTTTCGACGAAATTCATTTTCCGTCGAAAAACTTCACAAAATCAATTTCTTTTTCATTTATTTTATTCATCCATTTTCGACAGAATTCATTTTCCGACAAAAATCTTCAACGGAATCCATTTTCTGTCGAAAACTTCACAAAAACAATTTCTTTTGACGGCATGCGCGCGATGGAAGCATCCGGTAGCGCCATGTCCATCTCGCTAGGCATGATCGATACCATCAAGAACCAGCCCTCTCCGCCATCAATTCCTTTCACAACTTGTTCAGTCGTGATTCATCCGGGTGCCTCCACAAGATCAACGATGCACGTAAGGCAATAACAGTCGGGACCGGGGTAAGTCCCCAAAACGAACCGCCGCACATGCATCAACGATGCTAAATCATCGTCGAGTTATTATGGGAATTCGACCTCAATGCAACGGGACATGGGCCCGAGCACATTGAGAAGGAATTCCCCCGAAACACGTCCCACTCAGGCAACTCAGCAGTCATCGCAATTGTGTCTCTAGGGCATCAGGAATCGATAGGGACGCACCGAATGGGCGACGTTCGGTTGTGGATGCAAAAGGAATCAAGCACCCACTTGGGATGCCCTGGGATCCATTGCTCTTGCGTCGTCGATGGTTGAACGAGCCACGCCACATTGTCGTGGGAACTCAACCTCAACACAATGGGACATTGGTTCGCACGACGTTGCTCCTAGCAGGCGTCAAAGGCCTAACCCACCTCCCTCGGTGATGTACACAATACCTAGGCCCCACAAGCATGGGAAGGCTTGCACGAGCTCTAGGGAGAGCCCCTATGGTGCCCCTACACAGCCCACCGCAAGCATGGGAAGGCAGGCAGCTGCTTCCCCCTATAATAGCCTTATATGCAGTTGCCGGTTTTGCACAAGTAGATACCTTTTTTCTAAGGAGGAAGAAGTCCAAATTCGGACCTAGAAATTAAATTTCGGTGTGATTTTTTGCATGCATTCTTGTAAAAACCATATCTTACTGTTCCCAAAGTCTCATGATTTTTCTAGATGGGATTAATTTAATATTAATTTTTCAAGAGGCGTGATTTGAGAAAATCCAAAAAAATGGAAAATCGTACCTAGGCATCGAATTTTGATCTGGTTTTTTGCAAGCATCCATGCTTAAATATATCCAACATCCCCTCCAAGTTTCATTGGATTTCATGGAAGGATTGTTTTTTAATAAATTTTTGGAGCCTATGCCTCCTCCCCCATATAATAGCTGTAACGCCCTCCCTTGTATGCATCCAAGAGAGTCGTTTGCTAAGCGGAATTAGAGTCGTTAACGTCACATGAGCTAAACAAAATTCAAATCCTAGATTCAAACCCGAAAAGCGTTTATCACTTCTGTTTGGACGATAAAAAATATTTCAAGTGATTTAGAAAGAGCACGTTTGGGGCTTCGCGTGCATATAAAATAATAGTAAATTCGAGTTCGTTTGCTCATAAAAACACCACCCGTAAGGTGCACTGTAAAAATTTCAGCACTTAAATTCTTTTCACAAAGGTTTTCCAAAATAGCCGTTGTTCATAAAAGTTCAAGCTA
Organism: Gastrolobium villosum; assembly: GCA_032173675.1. Taxonomy (NCBI): domain Eukaryota; kingdom Viridiplantae; phylum Streptophyta; class Magnoliopsida; order Fabales; family Fabaceae; genus Gastrolobium; species Gastrolobium villosum. Next base: position 16,871 of record JAVKPL010005055.1, on the reverse strand, counting down.
ACATAGAGATGATAAAGACTACAGTCATCCAAGAGTACCAAAACATTAATCATTACAGTCATCCAATTAAACAAACAGCACAGTGATAATCCACGCATCAGCAATCAACAGCAAAACATCACTCCTTCAAATGCTTTTACGTCCTCCTGCCATTTTGGAAAAAATAGCAGCCCCGAAGGGGTGAGAATAATCCCAGTAGTGTGGCAACAAAACCAGTAATATAGCAGTATTAACTAGGCACAAAATCATAAACAGTCACTTCAACATATCCTTGTTCCTTTCCCTTTTTCCTTTTCATCATATTCATATATTGCGTATATAACGCCTTTCCTTTGCGCTTTTAGCACCGTCGTGCGCGCACTTCACAGTGGAATCAAATATCCCTTGGCACCTGAGCTCCATGTGGATTCCATCTGTGGGCCTATGCGGACTGATGCCAAGTGTCCCATACCCCGGTACCTTGGGGATGCCTATATGATGCTTGCTCAAACACATGGTCCTGTACATAACTATTCTAAAACAAGGCCTATACGATCATGATATATGCATGTCATGCTATGCTTTCACACACAAAACGTACAAAAATGCGGTATGATGCAAGGTGCATGCTTATATACCTTTCATATGCGTTATGCTGCCACATAACGTCTTTACCTCATAATCATATAGTCATCACGGCACATTTTTGGCAGTTTCCTTTCATTATAATAGAACATAATATTTTTACGGCATATGGAGCATCATGTCACAATTTTATACCAGTAGTCAATAGTCACATTAGGCGATATCGCCTGACACTTACCTTTGCGTGCCTTAAATATTACCAAACAGCAGCGAAGTATCTCACTTCTTAAGCGCACCTAAATCAATTACAACCAATCATTTACAGTGGCTATTTACAGCAGAAACAGTGAGCATACAGCAGTGTCTTACAGTGGAAAACAGTGAGCATACAGCAGTGTTTTACAGCAGAAAAACAGTGAGCATACAGCAGCGTTTTTACAGTGGAAAACAGTGACGTTTGTGCTTAAAACAGTGGCAGAAACAGTGAGTTGTTCTTTAAAACAGTGAGCAGAAAACAATGGTATTTTCCTTAAAAACAGTGGACAGAAACAGTGACGTTTTACAGCAGAAAAACAGTAGCACCTTACAGCAGAAACAGTGAACGTTTTAAAACAGAAACAGTGGCTCTTTGGACATCAACAGTGGCAGAAACAGTGACATCAAACAGTTGCATTTGAACGTTTAAACAGTGACATAACGGTGGCATTTGAACATCAAAACAGTGGCATGAGTAGTGATGTTTATGCATCAATACAGTGGCATGAATGGTACATTTTTGAGCATTAAAACAGTAGCATAAATCATGGTTTTTGGACATTGAATCAGTGGCATATTATGGACTAACAGTGGAATTTTATGCATAAAAATAGTGGCATATGATGTCTAAAACAGTGGCATTTTATGCATAAAATAGTGGCATATTATGGACTAAAACAGTGGCATTTTATGCATAAAACAGTGGCATATTATGGACTAAAACAGTGGCATTTTATGCATAAAACAGTGGCATATTATGGACTAAAACAGTGAGCATTTTATGCATAAAACAGTGGCATATGATGACTAAAACAGTGGCATATAATGTGCAGAAACAGTGGCATATATGTGCAGAAACAGTGGCATATAATGTGCAGAAACAGTGGCATATATGTGCAGAAACAGTGGCATATAATGTGCAGAAACAGTGGCATATATGTGCAGAAACAGTGGCATATAATGTGCAGAAACAGTGGCATATATATGCAGAAACAGTGGCATATATGTGCAGAAACAGTGGCATATAATGTGCAGAAACAGTGGCATATATGTGCAGAAACAGTGGCATGAAAATGATGATCTTGAGGAACCAAAATAGTGAGCATTTTACCCTCAAAACAGTGGCACATTCATAGGGAAACAGTGGCATTTGCATACAAAACAGTGGCATAGTATCTTAAGCATAACCATAAGACTTTCACTCTACAACTCATGCATACAAGTCATCATAAAATGGCTCCATACTTATACTTTTACCATGCTCAATCAAGAATCCAAAGCAAAACATATTCAAGGAGACATTCAAGCACACATATGATTACACACCATGAAAGAGGTCTAAGTTCAAGGCTTACCTCTTGTAGCACACACTTCACCACACCCTTTCTAGCTCTACTTCACAACAAGTACCCACTTCCTATGATGATCTATGCGCAAAAGGTGAGGAGAAACAATCTAGGACAGCTTCAAGGTTGAGGAACAAGGCTGGACAGTGAGAGGGAAAAGAGGAGAAACTCACACTTCACTTGTGTCTAGGCCACGGTTTGAAGGTGAGGGAAGGAGGGAGTTGGCTTGGTCTTTCTTGCTTCAAGAATGCTTGTAGGTTCGGCTAGGAGAGTGAGGGAATGAGGGAGGAACTTGGCTGCACTTGTGTAAGGTGAGGAAGCCTTCTAGTGTGCGCATACTTAAGGAGAAGTGAGGGGAAGGTTGCAATGATTAAACATCATGAAAATTCTGGTTACTTGAAGAGGTGGGACTGCATACTTGAGCTGAACAAGCAAAGGGTTTGCTTCTAAGCTACTCTATGCACATGCAAGGAGGTTTACTAAGTCAACATGCAAGACAACAATGTGGCAGCCCAAAAATCTGCATTGATGCAGTCCTTGTGCGCAATGATGAGGGAGGTGCAGCCCAAAATCCTTCTTTGGTTGCATGTGGAAGAAAGGGGGAGATTTGGCTCATGATGGACTGCCTAAAGCATGCAAAAATCTGCACAATTCAGCCTCATGATGGAAGGTGTAAGGTGGTTCACTTGGTCAACACTCAAGTCAGATTTGTGTCATTAAAAAAATCTGCACCAAGACCCCTCCATGTGCGCCTAAATGGGGAAGTATGCAGCCTAAAATCATGCTAAAGTGCACATGTGTCTTTCATGCAATAAAATTGAAATCAAGTGATGCATAAGCAAAGTGAGGTGGCGGTCAAACAAGAGGGAAATTGGCAGATTTTTAAGGTCCTAATTACTCTCTTTTTGCGCATGAAAGAGGAGGAAATACATCTAGCCATGTGAAAGTTCCTTGGTGCACAAACAACCTTGTTGGACAAGGCTTAGGGAAATAAGAATGGTTATAACTTTGGGCTGAATCAAGGTAGGTCCAAAAGCCATCCTTGGGCCATTGGCCACACACACAAGGAATCCAATCACACAAGTCCAATAGTGACAAGTCCACACACACACACTAGCCCACTTCCAAAGTCCAAAAAAACACTAAAGCCTTCTAACACACACTCACATTACTCATATGATTAAATTCACATGTCTACATATGCATCCTCCTATGATTTAATTTAATTAATTACCTTAGTCTTATCCAAGGATAAAGGTCAAACAATTCGCAAGCCATCACACATAAACCATACATCCGAAATCTACACCTTCATCTATAACATATAGTACTTATGTATTTTACTAATTATGCGGGATGTTACACTCTCCCCACCAAATAGGAATTTTGTCCGCAAAATAAACTTACTTAAGAGCTAAACAGTTCTGGATAGCGTTTCTGAATGTCGTCCTCGCGCTCCCAAGTGGCTTCAGCTGCCGATCTGTTGTTCCACAATACTTTCACCAACGGGATCTCTTTAGAACGGAGTCGCTTGACGGATCTTTCAAGAATTTGCGACGGTTGCACTTGATACGTCAGATTTTCCTTTAGTTCCACTTCTTCTGGCTGTAACACGTGAGATGGATCAGAGAGATACCTCCGTAGCTGCGACACATGAAATACATTGTGAATTCCTGACAAATTGGGTGGTAAAGCCAACCGGTATGCAAACTCTCCAATCCGGTCCATAATCAGATACGGTCCTAAGTACCGAGGACTTAACTTCTTAACTCCCATTCTCCTTCCGAGTCCCGATGTAGGAGTGATTCTCAAAAATACATGGTCTCCGACTTCGAAAGATAGAGGCTTATGACGCTTGTCGTAATAACTCTTCTGTCTGGCCTGAGCCCGCTGCATATTCTCTCGAATCTTCTTTACTTGTTCGGATGTTTCTTGAATTAGATCAGGTCCTAACATACTTCACTCACCTACTTCAGTCCAACATAAAGGTGATCTGCATTTTCTCCCATACAGAGCTTCATACGGTGCCATCTGAATACTGGAGTGGTAACTGTTGTTGTAAGCAAACTCAATCAAAGAGAGATAATTATCCCAGCTGCCTCCTAACTCCAAAACGCATGCTCGCAACATGTCCTCTAATGCTTGAATGATGCGTTCCGTCTGTCCATCGGTCTGCGGATGGTAAGCAGTACTCAACCTCAAGTGAGTCCCTAATGCTCTTTGAAAAGATTCCCAAAACTTAGATGTAAACTTGGGATCACGATCGCTGACAATACTCGTAGGAACTCTATGCAGCTTCACAATCTCCTGCAGATAAATTCTAGCAAGCCTCTCTGTATCATATGTGGTTCTAACACGCAAGAAATGGGCTGACTTCGTTAAACGATCAACAATCACCCAGATAGAATCATATCCTTCTCGCGTCCGAGGAAGTCCAACTACAAAATCCATCGCAATACTGTCCCACTTCCATTCGGGAATCTCCAAAGGTTGAAGGAGTCCCGACGGTTTCTGATGTTCGTACTTCACCTTCTGACAAGTTAAGCACCGAGATACATACTCCGCAACATCACGCTTCATACCCGGCCACCAAAACGAGGTCTTCAAATCATGGTACATCTTCGTGGATCCAGGATGAACTGCATACTTACCCTTGTGAGCCTCCTGTAAAACTTCTTGCTTCAACACTTCATTCGGCACAACCAGCCGTCCTTGAAATCTCCAAACATCATTCTCATCCTTTACAACATCTTGGTTGCCAACCAAATCACGGACTAACTCTTCATCTTTCTGAGCCTCCTTAATTCTACTGATCAATTCATTCTCCACCTTTATATTTCCCAATCTTATGCTATTCCCTCTCTCGTCTACCGATAAGTTCAAGTCTCGAAAGGCCTCAAACAATTTCAGCTCTTCCATCATCAGAGTTGCAGTGTGCAGTGTCTTCCTACTCAGGGCGTCAGCTACCACGTTTGCCTTTCCTGGGTGGTATTTAAGTTCAAAATCATAGTCCTTCAGAAATTCCATCCACCGTCGTTGCCGCATATTCAACTCCTTCTGATCGAACAAGTACTTCAAACTCTTATGATCGCTGAACACGTCAAACTGCGAACCATACAAGTGATGCCTCCAGATCTTAAGTGCGAACACTATAGCCGCTAACTCCAAATCGTGCGTAGGGTAATTCTCTTCGTGAGACTTAAGTTGTCGAGATGCGTAAGCTACCGCCATACGATCCTGCATCAACACGCATCCAAGTCCTTTCAGCGACGCATCACAGTATACTTCGAACTTCCGGGTAGGATCCGGAATCGTGAGTACGGGAGCACTTGTCAATCTGATCTTTAGTTCCAAGAAGCATTCTTCACAAGCTTCAGTCCACTCAAAAGGCTTATCCTTCCGAGTGAGACGAGTAAGAGGTTGCACTATCTGAGAGAAATTCTGGATGAACCTTCGATAGTATCCAGCAAGACCTAAGAAACTTCTTACTTCGGTGACAGTCTTGGGTCGTTCCCAATTCATGACAGCTTCAACTTTGCTGGGGTCCACCGCGATACCTTCTGATGAAATGACATGGCCCAGAAACTGGACCTCTTTAAGCCAAAACTCGCACTTCGACCATTTCGCGTACAACTGCTTCTCCTTCAAGATTTGCAAGACAATCCTCAGATGTTCCGCGTGCAGCTCTTCATTAGCTGAGTAAATCAGGATATCGTCGATAAACACAATAACAAACTGATCAAGAAAGGGGCGGAAGATGCGGTTCATGTAGTCCATGAATACCGCTGGAGCATTCGTAAGTCCGAATGGGATCACCTGATATTCGTAGTGCCCATAACGAGTCCTAAAAGCGGTTTTCGGAATATCCTCCAGTTTGACCCGGATCTGATGGTATCCCGATCGTAAATCTATCTTGGAAAAGACTCTGGCTCCTCTCAGCTGGTCCATCAAATCGTCGATCCTCGGTAGCGGATACTTATTCTTCACCGTTACTTTGTTCAGCTGTCGGTAATCTACACACAGCCGTAAACTTCCATCCTTCTTCTTAATCAAGATGGCTGGAGCACCCCATGGGGAGGTACTCGGTCTGATGAATTCCTTTGCCAAAAGCTCTTCTATCTGCTTCTTCAACTCGCGAAGTTCCAACGGCGCCATACGATACGGGGCAATGGAGATTGGTCCAACTCCAGGAACAAGTTCGATAGAAAATTCTATTTCCCTATGAGGAGGCAATCGAGGTATTTCATCCGGGAATACCTCCTCGAATTCTCTAACTACCGGTACATTCTGAATTTGATTGTCAACCGAGGTCTCAGCCTCGATCGACAAAAGATACCCTGCTACTCCCTTGCGGAGCTCTTTTCTAACTTGCAATAAGGAAATGAGAGAGAAAGGTTGAAAATTACCATCTTTCGCAGGAACAACGACTTTCCCCGCTCGACAGTCCAATGTTATCCCGTTTTCCGTCAACCAGTCCATACCGATAATCACATCGAAGTTGAATACCGGCAGGACCACCAAGTTAACTGTATACGTGTTCCCTTCATACTGCAAGATAACACCTCTGCAGATCTCTGAGGCTGTGCACGACCCTCCAGTAGGTGTGCTGATGTGTAACTCATAAGGTAACGGGGTTGGGGTGATGCCTATTCTCAAGGCAGTATGCTTTGCCATAAAAGAGCCAGACGCTCCAGAATCAAAGATAACAGAAATTGGGTGACCATTTAAAGTGACATTACCTTTGATCAGGTTGGGAAACTTCTGTGCTTCGTTTGCATCCAACGTGAACACCCGTGCTTGCGTAGGCTGTTGGTCAGCGTTCTGGGGGCACTTGTAAGCAAAATGTCCTTGCTGGCCACATCTGAAACATGCATTGTTGTTCTTGCGACAGACTCCAAAGTGATTCTTTCCACATGTAGCACAAACAGTCGCGCCCTGACGTCCAGTCGACGATTGACCCACAGTATAGTTTCTCTTAAAATTTCCAGGCCGCGCCTGTAACTGCGTACCTCTGCCTCGACCCCTACCAGGTGCCGTCCTGAAGAATCTGCCTGCTCGGTTTCCTCCGTGGAATTGTGTTGGTGGCTTGTTCAAGTTCTTGGCCTCATTAATGATTCCTTCTGCCTGACGACTCTGGTTGATGAGTTCCGAGTGTACGATTAGCCGTGGTCAAGATGAGCTTACGGATCTCCGGATGCAATCCGCTTTCGAACTTCTCCACCTGCCATTCTTCGTCATAAATGTTCCGGTCAAAGTTGGCGTACTCGATCAGTTGCCCAAATTTTGCAATATACTCATTAACCGTCATGTTATCCTGCCTGAGTGACAGCAGTTCAGTGTGCTTCATTCTTCTCATTGCCTTAGGAAAATACTTGTCCAAAAATACTTGTCTGAACACGGCCCATGTCAGTTCAACGTCCTGAGCTCTCAGCAGAGCCCTCGCACCAGTCCACCATGTTAAAGCTTCTCCCATCAGCTGGTACGACGCGTAATCAGTCTTCTGCGCTTCCGGGCATGCCATGCGTTCGAAAATATGCTCGATCATCTGCAGCCACTTCGCTGCAGCCTCGGGGTTGTCTTCACCCTCAAAGGTAGGTGGTTGGAAGTTGCGGAAGTCTTTCAACCTCCGACGGGCAATTTCTTCTGCATTTTCATGCAGTGGGGGTTGGTTCTGATTCTGTTGCCTATGGTCGCGCCATTCTTGGCTCATATTCTGGATAAACGTTGCCAGTCCCCCAATGGTAGTGATAAGATCCTCTTCCGCATCGCCAGACCTTCCCCGAGTTGAACCGCGACCACCTGCCATGATTCTGCACTCACAATATCAGGAAATGAGTTGATCAGGCTCACCGCAAGTTATTCATGGCAGCAGTCTCAAGTAGGTACTCGAGTTCAATTCGGACAAGTTAGCTATGCATCCGTGTCTCATCACAGAACAGTCTAAACAATCTAACTATCCTACTCAAGCACTTAGACTATAGCACATTTAGACAGTCAATCAGCAGATAAACACAAACAACAATCAATTCAATCCATCACAAGCAAATCCATGGACCAAACTGCTCTGATACCAATTAGTGTAACGCCCTCCCTTGTATGCATCCAAGAGAGTCGTTTGCTAAGCGGAATTAGAGTCGTTAACGTCACATGAGCTAAACAAAAATAAAAACCAAGATTAAAACCCGAAAAGCGTTTATCACTTCTGTTTGGACGATAAAAAATATTTCAAGTGATTTAGAAAGAGCACGTTTGGGGCTTCGCGTGCATATAAAATAATAGTAAATCCGAGTTCGTTTGCTCATAAAAACACCACCCGTAAGGTGCACTGTAAAAATTTCAGCACTTAAATTCTTTTCACAAAGGTTTTCCAAAATAGCCGCTGTTCATAAAAGTTCAAGCTAACATAGAGATGATAAAGACTACAGTCATCCAAGAGTACCAAAACATTAATCATTACAGTCATCCAATTAAACAAACAGCACAGTGATAATCCACGCATCAGCAATCAACAGCAAAACATCACTCCTTCAAATGCTTTTACGTCCTCCTGCCATTTTGGAAAAAATAGCAGCCCCGAAGGGGTGAGAATAATCCCAGTAGTGTGGCAACAAAACCAGTAATATAGCAGTATTAACTAGGCACAAAATCATAAACAGTCACTTCAACATATCCTTGTTCCTTTCCCTTTTTCCTTTTCATCATATTCATATATTGCGTATATAACGCCTTTCCTTTGCGCTTTTAGCACCGTCGTGCGCGCACTTCACAGTGGAATCAAATATCCCTTGGCACCTGAGCTCCATGTGGATTCCATCTGTGGGCCTATGCGGACTGATGCCAAGTGTCCCATACCCCGGTACCTTGGGGATGCCTATATGATGCTTGCTCAAACACATGGTCCTGTACATAACTATTCTAAAACAAGGCCTATACGATCATGATATATGCATGTCATGCTATGCTTTCACACACAAAACGTACAAAAATGCGGTATGATGCAAGGTGCATGCTTATATACCTTTCATATGCGTTATGCTGCCACATAACGTCTTTACCTCATAATCATATAGTCATCACGGCACATTTTTGGCAGTTTCCTTTCATTATAATAGAACATAATATTTTTACGGCATATGGAGCATCATGTCACAATTTTATACCAGTAGTCAATAGTCACATTAGGCGATATCGCCTGACACTTACCTTTGCGTGCCTTAAATATTACCAAACAGCAGCGAAGTATCTCACTTCTTAAGCGCACCTAAATCAATTACAACCAATCATTTACAGTGGCTATTTACAGCAGAAACAGTGAGCATACAGCAGTGTCTTACAGTGGAAAACAGTGAGCATACAGCAGTGTTTTACAGCAGAAAAACAGTGAGCATACAGCAGCGTTTTTACAGTGGAAAACAGTGATGTTCGTGCTTAAAACAGTGAGCAGAAATAGTGAGTTGTTCTTTAAAACAGTGAGCAGAAAACAGTGGTATTTTCCTTAAAAACAGTGGACAGAAACAGTGACGTTTTACAGCAGAAAAACAGTAGCACCTTACAGCAGAAACAGTGAACGTTTTAAAACAGAAACAGTGGCTCTTTGGACATCAACAGTGGCAGAAACAGTGACATCAAACAGTGGCATTTGAACGTTTAAACAGTGACATAACAGTGGCATTTGAACCTTAAAAACAGTGACATAAATGGTGACTTTTGAACATCAAAACAGTGGCATGAGTAGTGATGTTTATGCATCAAAACAGTGGTATGAATGGTACATTTTTGAGCATTAAAACAGTAGCATAAATCATGGTTTTTGGACATTGAAACAGTGGCATATTATGGACTAAAACAGTGGCATTTTATGCATAAAACAGTGGCATATTATGGACTAAAACAGTGGCATTTTATGCATAAAACAGTGGCATATTATGGACTAAAATAGTGGCATTTTATGCATAAAACAGTGGCATATTATGGACTAAAATAGTGAGCATTTTATGCATAAAACAGTGGCATATGATGACTAAAACAGTGGCATATAATGTGCAGAAACAGTGGCATATATGTGCAGAAACAGTGGCATATAATGTGCAGAAACAGTGGCATATATGTGCAGAAACAGTGGCATATAATGTGCAGAAACAGTGGCATATATGTGCAGAAACAGTGGCATATAATGTGCAGAAACAGTGGCATATAATGTGCAGAAACAGTGGCATATATGTGCAGAAACAGTGGCATGAAAATGATGATCTTGAGGAACCGAAATAGTGAGCATTTTACCCTCAAAACAGTGGCACATTCATAGGGAAACAGTGGCATTTGCATACAAAACAGTGGCATAGTATCTTAAGCATAACCATAAGACTTTCACTCTACAACTCATGCATACAAGTCATCATAAAATGGCTCCATACTTATACTTTTACCATGCTCAATCAAGAATCCAAAGCAAAACATATTCAAGGAGACATTCAAGCACACATATGATTACACACCATGAAAGAGGTCTAAGTTCAAGGCTTACCTCTTGTAGCACACACTTCACCACACCCTTTCTAGCTCTACTTCACAACAAGTCCCCACTTCCTATGATGATCTATGCGCAAAAGGTGAGGAGAAACAATCTAGGACAGCTTCAAGGTTGAGGAACAAGGCTGGACAGTGAGAGGGAAAAGAGGAGAAACTCACACTTCACTTGTGTCTAGGCCACGGTTTGAAGGTGAGGGAAGGAGGAGTTGGCTTGGTCTTTCTTGCTTCAAGAATGCTTGTAGGTTCGGCTAGGAGAGTGAGGGAATGAGGGAGGAACTTGGCTGCACTTGTGTAAGGTGAGGAAGCCTTCTAGTGTGCGCATACTTAAGGAGAAGTGAGGGGAAGGTTGCAATGATTAAACATCATGAAAATTCTGGTTACTTGAAGAGGTGGGACTGCATACTTGAGCTGAACAAGCAAAGGGTTTGCTTCTAAGTTACTCTATGCACATGCAAGGAGGTTTACTAAGTCAACATGCAAGACAACAATGTGGCAGCCCAAAAATCTGCATTGATGCAGTCCTTGTGCGCAATGATGAGGGAGGTGCAGCCCAAAATCCTTCTTTGGTTGCATGTGGAAGAAAGGGGGAGATTTGGCTCATGATGGACTGCCTAAAGCATGCAAAAATCTGCACAATTCAGCCTCATGATGGAAGGTGTAAGGTGGTTCACTTGGTCAACACTCAAGTCAGATTTGTGTCATAAAAAAAATCTGCACCAAGACCCCTCCATGTGCGCCTAAATGGGGAAGTATGCAGCCTAAAATCATGCTAAAGTGCACATGTGTCTTTCATGCAATAAAATTGAAATCAAGTGATGCATAAGCAAAGTGAGGTGGCGGTCAAACAAGAGGGAAATTGGCAGATTTTTAAGGTCCTAATTACTCTCTTTTGCGCATGAAAGAGGAGGAAATACATCTAGCCATGTGAAAGTTCCTTGGTGCACAAACAACCTTGTTGGACAAGGCTTAGGGAAATAAGAATGGTTACAACTTTGGGCTGAATCAAGGTAGGTCCAAAAGCCATCCTTGGGCCATTGGCCACACACACAAGGAATCCAATCACACAAGTCCAATAGTGACAAGTCCACACACACACACTAGCCCACTTCCAAAGTCCAAAAAAACACTAAAGCCTTCTAACACACACTCACATTACTCATATGATTAAATTCACATGTCTACATATGCATCCTCCTATGATTTAATTTAAATACTTACCTTAGTCTTATCCAAGGATAAAGGTCAAACAATACGCAAGCATCACACATAAACCATACATCCGAAATCTACACCTTCATCTATAACATATAGTACTTATGTATTTTACTAATTATGCGGGATGTTACAATAGCCTTATATGTTGTTACCAGTTTTGCACAACTAGACTCCTTTTTTGCGAGGAGGAAGAAGTTCAAATTCGAACCTAGAAATTGAATTTCAGTCTGATTTTTTGCATACATGCTTGGAAAAACCATATCTTACTGTTCCCAAAGTTTCATGATTTTTCTCCATGGGATTAATTTAATATTAATTTTTCAAGAGGCGTAATTTGAGAAAATCCGAAAAAATGGAAAATCGTACCCAGCCATCGAATTTTGATTAGCCAAGAGTTTGTGTGTGGTGCTCCCACGATTTTTGAGTTCCTCAAACCCATTTGATAGTGTTTCTACATTTATTTTGGTCAACTTTTAGTGTAGTCTATCATCGGGTGCACCAGAAAGAGCCGCAGTGCACCAGAATGAGCCGGGGTGCACCATGGGCTAGCCGCGGTGCACAAAAATGAGGCGTGGTGGACTACTGGCTAGCCACGGTGCACCAGAATGAGCCGTGGTGCACCATGGCTAGCCGAGGTGCACAAAAATGAGCCGCGGTGCAGCAGAATGAGCCGTCGTGCACCATGGGTTAGCCGCGGTGCACCGGAATGAGTCGCGGTACACCGCAATGAGCCGTGATGCACCATGGGCTAGCCGTGATGCACCAGAATGAGCAGCGATGCACCAGAATTGAGTCGTGCTTCACCATGGGCTAGCCGCGGTACACCAGAATGAGCTATGGTGCACCAGAATGAGCCGTTGTGCACTATGGGCTAGCCACGGTGCACCAGAATGAGCCGGGGTGCACCACGGGCTAGCCGCAGTGCACGAGAATGAGCTATGGTGTACCGGAATGAGCCGTGGTGCACCATGGGCTAGCCGCGTTGCACCAGAACGTGCCGGGGTGCACCAAAATGAGCCGTGGTGCACCATGGGCTAGCCGCTGTGCACTAGAATGAGCCGGGGTGCACCAGAATGAGCCGCGGTGCACCAGAATGAGTCGTGGTGCCCCATGGGCTAGCCGCGGTGCACCAAAATTAGCCTTGGTGCTCCGTGGGCTAGCCGCTGTGCACCAGAATGTGCTGTGGTTCACCAGAATGAGCCGAGGTGCACCATGGGCTAGCCGCGGTGCACCAGAATAAGCCGTGGTGCACCATGGGCTAGCCACAGTGCACTAGAATGAGGCGTGGTGCACCATGGGCTAGCCGCGGTGGACCAGAATGAGTAGGGGAGCACCAGAATGAGCCGTGGTGCACCATGGGCTAGCCGCGGTGCACCAGAATGAGTCGTGGTGCACCATGGGCTTGCCGCGTTGCACTAGAATGAGCCGGGCTGCACCAGTATCAGCCATGGTGCACCATGGACTAGCCGCAGTGCACCAGAATGAGCCGCGGCGCACCACACCAGAATGAGGTCTGGTGGACCATTGGCTAGCCGCGGTGCACCAGAATGAGCCATGGTGCACCATGGAATAGCCGCGGTGCAAAAGAATGAGCTGTGGTGCACCATGGGCTAGCCGAGGTGCACCAGAATGAGCCGTGGTGCACCCGAATTAGCCGTCGTGCACCATGGGTTAGTCGCGGTGCACCGGAATGAGTCGTGATGCACCGTAATGAGCCATGGTGCACCATGGACTAGCTGCGGTGCACCATAATGTGCCGCGGTGCACCAGAATGAGTCGTGGTGCACCACGGGCTAGCCGCAATGCCCCAGAATGAGCCGCCGTACACCACAATAAGCCGTGGTGCACTATGGGCTAGCGGCGGTGCACCAGAATGAGCCATGGTGCACCATGGGCTAGCCGCGGTGCACCAGAATGAGCAGTGGTACACCATGGGCTAGCCGCAGTGCACTAGAATGAGTCGTGGTGCACCATGGGCTAGCCGCGGTGCACCAGAATGAGCAGGGGAGCACCAGAAGGAGTCGTGGTTCACCATGGGCTAGCCACGGTGCACCAGAATGAGTCGTGGTGCACCATGGGCAAGCCGCGGTGCACCAGAATGAGCTGCAGTGCACCAGAATGAGCCGTGGTGCACCGTGGGCTAGCTGCGGTGCACCAGAATGAGGCGTGGTGGACCATTGGCTAGCCGCGGCGCACCAGAATGAGCCGTGGTGCACCATAGGATAGCCGCGGTGCAAAAGAATGAGCTATGGTGCACCATGGGCTAGCCGAGGTGCACCAGAATGAGCCGTGGTGCACCATGGGTTAGCCGCTGTGCACCAGAATGAGCCGTGGTGCACCCGAATTAGCCGTCGTGCACAATGGGTTAGTCGCGGTGCACCGGAATGAGCAACGGTGCACCGCAATGAGCCGCGGTGCACCAGAATAAGCAGTGGTGCACCAAAATCGAGGGTGGCCATCCGATCAAAGACTAACCAGAGAATCGTTACCTCTACCCCATTTTTGCCAAATTCCATCATTTAGACCACTTTTTCGGGGCCCAGAATATTTTTTATCAATCCCTGACCAAGTGAAAACTGAGAAAATCCGAAAAAATGGAAAAGCATACCCCCGGCATTGAATTTTGAGCTGGTATTTTTGCAGGCGTCCATACTTAAATATATCCAACATCCCCTCCAAGTTTCATTGGATTTCATGGTGAATTTTTTCATTGATCTGAATATGCATGCTCCCCCTAACCTATAGTAACCTTGCCTTGTATGCAACTACCAAGGCTTTGTGTGTGGTGCTCCCACGATTTTTGAGTTCCTCCAACTTATTAGATAGTGTTTCAGCATTTGTTTTGGTCAATTTTTAGTGTAGTCTATCATCGGGTGCACCGCATCAGGCACCGGGAGCACCTCGTCCGACACCAGGTCAAGCATCAGGCGCATCTCGTCAGACACCGAGTCAAGCATAAGGTGCACCAGGCGCACCTCATGGGGCACCATGTCAAGCATCCGGGGCATCCAGGTGCACAGCCCAGGCGCAGGCGCACCTTGTAAAGTCCCACATCGGTTGGAGAGGGGAACGAAGCATGCCATATATATGGGTGTGGATACCTTTCCTAGTGGAGGCCTTTTGGGGTAACCCCAAAACGTAAAACCGTGAGTCCCGCATCTCGTCGGGCTGTTACAAATGGTATCAGGTGCACCTGGGGAGCCCAACCCACATCGGTTGGAGAGGGGAACGAGCATGTGGGTGTGGATACCTTTCCTAGGCCTTTTGGGGTAACCCCAAAACGTAAAACCGTGAGTCCCGGAGGCGCACCTCACAGGGATTGGGGCTGTTACACACCTCGTGGGGCACCAAGTCAAGCATCCAGGGCATCTCGACGGACTTCCTTTTTCGTCGAAAAACTTCACAAAAACAATTTCTTTTGCATTTATTTTATTCATCTGTTTTCAACGGAATCCATTTTCCATCGAAAAACAACACAAAAATTAAATTCTTTTGCTATTATTTTATTCATCCATTTTCGTCAGAATCCATTTTCCGTCAAAAAAGTTCTAAGGAATCCATTTTCCGTCGAAAAACTTCGAAAAATCAATTTCATTTGCATTTATTTTATTCATCCGTTTTCAACGGAATCCATTTTGCTTCAAAAAACAACACAAAATCAATATCTTTTGCATTTATCTTATTCATCCATTTTCGACGGAATCCGTTTTCCGTCAAAAAACTCCACAAAATCAATTTCTTTTGCATTTATTTTATTCATCCATTTTCGACGGAATTCATTTTCCGTCAAAAATCTTCGACGGAATCCGTTTTCCGTCGAAAAACTTCACAAAAACAATTTATTTTGCATTTATTTTATTCATCTGTTTTCGACGGAATCCATTTTGCTTCGAAAAACTTTACAAAATCAAATTATTTTCCAATTTATTTTATTCATCCGTTTTCGACGGAATTCGTTTTCCGTCAAAAATCTTCAACTGATTTCCTTTTTAGTCGAAAAACTTCATAAAATAAATTTCTTTCCATTTATTTTATTCATCCATTTTCAACGGAATCCATTTTCCATAGAAAAACAACACAAAATAAATTTCTTTTGCATTAATTTTATTCATCCATTTTCGACGGAATACATTTTCCGTCAAAAATCTTCGACGGAATCCGTTTTTCGTTGAAAAACTTTACAAAATCAATTTCTTTTCCAATTTATTTTATTCATCCATTTTTTCTGGAATTCGTTTTATGTCAAAAATCTTCAACGGATTTCCTTTTTCGTCGAAAAACTTCACAAAATAAATTTCTTTTGCATTTATTTTATTCATCCGTTTTCAACGGAATCCATTTTCCTTCGAAAAACAATACAAAATCAATTTCTTTTGCATTTATTTTATTCATCAATTTTCGACGGAATCCGTTTTCCGTCAAAAAACTTCGCAAAATGAATTTCTTTTCCATTTATCTTATTCATCCGTTTTCGACGGAATTCATTTTCCGTCCAAAATCATCGACGAAATCCATTTACCGTCGAAAAACTTCACAAAATCAATTTCTTTTGCATTTATTTTACTCATCCATTTTCGACGGAATCCGTTTTCTGTCGAAAAACTTCACAAAATCAATTGCTTTTCCAATTTATTTTATTCATCCGTTTTCGACGAATTTCATTTTCCGTAAAAAAACTTACACGGATTTCCTTTTTCGTCGAACAACTTCACAAAATCAATTTCATTTGCATTTATTTTATTTATCTGTTTTCAACGGAATCCATTTTGCTTCGAAAAATAACACAAAATCAATATCTTTTGCATTTTTTTTATTCATCCATTTTCGACGGAATCTGTTTTCCGTCGAAAAACTTCACAAAATTAATATTTTTTGCATTTATTTTATTCATCCATTTTCGACGAAATTTATTTTCCGTCAAAAATCTTCGACGGAATCCATTTTCCATCGCAAAACTTCACA
>JAVKPL010005054.1:0-23055 GCA_032173675.1 Gastrolobium villosum | reverse complement strand
AAAAAAACCAGCTCAAAATTCAATGCCGGGGTATGCTTTTCCATTTTTTCGGATTTTCTCAATTTTCACTTGTTCAGGGATTGATAAAAAATATTCCGGGCCCCGAAAAAATGGTCTAAACGATGGAATTGGGCAAAAATAGGGTGGAGGTAACGATTCTCTGGTTAGTCTTTGATCGGATGGCCACCCTCTATAAATTGGGCCTTCTTCCTCCTCGCAAAAAAAAAGTCTACTTGTGCAAAATTGGAAAATGAATATAAGCCTATTATATGGGGGAGGAGGCATAGGCTCTAAAGATTCATTAAAAATCAATCCTGCAATGAAATACAATGAAACTTGGAGAGGATGTTGGATATATTTAAGTATGGATGCTTGCAAAAAACCAGATCAAAATTCGGTGCCTGGGTACGATTTTCCATTTTTTCGGATTTTCTCAAATTAAGCCTCTTGAAAAATTAATATTAAATTAATCTCATGGAGAAAAATCATGAGACTTTGGGTACAATAAGATATGGTTTATCCAAGCATGCATGCAAAAAATCAGACAAAAATTCAATTTCTAGGTCCGAATTTGGACTTCTTCCTCCTCAGAATAAAGGTATTTACTTGTGCAAACTGGCAACTGCATGTAAGGCTATTATAAGGGGGAGCAGCTGCCTGCCTTCCCATGCCCGCGGTGGGCTGTGCACCTTTTGCCCGACGAGATGCCCCGGATGCTTGACATGGTGCCCCATGAGGCGTGCCTGGTGCCTGACGTGGTGCCCCGACCGCCAGGCATGGTGCACCCTATGCTTGACTCGATGCCTGACGAGGTGCATGGAGTGGTGCACCAGGTGCCTGACGAGATGTGCCTGGTGCCGGACGAGGTGCACCTGGTGCCGGACGAGGTGCACCTGGTGCCTGATGCGGTGCACTCGATGATAGACTACACTAAAAATTGACCAAAACAAATGCAAAAAGCTGTCAAAACGGGCCACCCCGGCCCGTTAGGCCCTAGCCCGCGCGGGCCAGGGCCAAAAAGCCCACAGGGCCAAACAGCCCACATATTAACCGGCCCGCACGGGCCAAAAATTCATATAACCCAACGGGTTAGGGCCAGCCCGCGGGCCACATTAAAAAATATTCTGCACCATTTTTTAACAGGTAGTTGTGTACATTCAATTGGCTTGTCTTCATCAGCAAGAAGAGGATAAAAGTCTAGCCACCACTGTAAACAAACAGATATGTGATTAACAGTAACCACATTAACAAATACTATTTGCATAATTGTAACATAAAGTTGTTATTTTGGATAAAATTTCTTATTATATATATGAAATCTGTAAGAAATATGTTATGCATTTCCGAAGTAATAATTTTTTTTTAAAAGAAAGTCCAGTATCTACCTTACATGAGCTAAATTTTTTTGCTAAATAAGCATTTCTTCAAAGTACAAGTGGCTTGTATGGTATGAAATAAAGTATACCTCATTCAAGGCATCCAAAACAAATGGAAGTAGATCCCCATCAGAATCCTGACATACAGCAACCATTTATAATTAGCATCAACAAAATATCAAACCATTCAACACGATTCAATGCACACATAAATATATTGAAAACACAAGATGTGACATCTTCACTTTCAGATTGTTTTAGATGATGGGTAGTAGCAAAAATTAAATGCTAACGAATCATAAAGCCTAGTTGTGAGATACAAACAGATTTAAGAAAAATGCAGAGCACAAATTGGGAAATATTGATAAGGCCGAAATTGATAAACAGAAATTAAAAAATAAAAGTTCGAAGAAAGTTCTGACAAATTCAGGGGTGTAAATAATAGTGGTTTATGACCGGAGACAATGCACAAGATAGACAACTGTCAAACATCAACTACTGTGAAGGATATAATTTAGTATTTTTTTTCATTCTTTCTTTCTTCTTCTTTTTTTTTTTTTTAAAAAAAAAGTTGTAATCCAGTCCTTCTTATGCGTAGAACATTGGACAAGGAAAAATGGACTAGACTATATACCCTAGTCCCTCGAGTCCAATGGATGCACCTGACAGTCCCAGTTCAGTTGTAACAGAAGTCACAAACATTCATTGGTGGCACCTGACTATATACCAACTCTTCGTACCTCGCTAGTTTTTAATTTGAAGTTCTTGATGCCCCTTGGGATTCTGATGTTAGTGCTTCATGATGAGTAATTTCACAATCATCTTCATCTAAAACTCACAATCAATTGAAATGCAATCACTTAATTAGACAATCAATTCCAACATAACCAATCAATATTACATTTATGTATAAAAGACAATGAAAATTAACGCAACGCGTTACCATTATGATTGAGAGCAAAGCCATGCAACCAATTCCTAGTGCAAATCAACATTTGAAGATTTTCAGGAAGAGTTGAACTTCTATACTTGGTAAGAACACGTCCACCAATACTAAAAGCAGATTCTGATGCCACTGTAGTAATCGGGATACTTAGCACATCTCGTGCCAAAATACTAAGTGTCGGAAATCTACTTTCATTTAGCTTCCAATAGTTAAGCACATCAAAATCTTCACCTTGACCAAATTTAACTTTTGGTTCATCCAAATAAACATCTAATTCACTCTTACCAGCAGCATACATGCTCTCGCTCTCAAATATTTCAAACTCCTACAAAATATAATATATCAATTATCTAAATGAAATAATAATAAAGAAAATATTAAATTAGCATAAAAGAACTTCTTACCTTGATGTATAATTTTGATTTTTTGGACCTACTCCCTTCTCCACTTGACTTGTGCAAGATACTGGATTTATTGGATGAAAGAGAATGAGAAGAACTTGATCCTTGGAGATTGCTTGCATATTCTTCATAAAGCTTATCAATCTTTTCTCTCACATTTCTAACCTTATCATGAGAGGTTAAAGGATCCAATTTTCTATAACAAAATTCTAAGAAAACAAGCTTCAAGCGTGGGTCAAGAATAGCTCCAAAAGCTAGGACTACACTGTACTGCTTCCAATATTTGTCAAACTTCGCTTTCATTCTCATTGACATATCCTTTATAACATCATCATCACTAGATAAGTTTTCATCCAATAAGCACTCAATCTTCCAAACTTGCATAAAATACAAGTTAGAGGTTGGATAAGATGAACCTGAAATCATGTTTGTAGTCTCATAAAAGGGTTCCAAAAATTCACATATTCTCTCCCCCCTTCTCCATTCTTCTTGTGACAAACAATGTTTGTAATTCCTATCTAACACTTGGAGAATGTCAAATGCTTTTTCATACTTAAGCGCACTTTCTAGCATCAAATATGTTGAATTCCACCTGGTTGACACATCTGTTCTCAAACCAATGCTTGTGTCTATACCAGCTTGTTCCACGCAATCTTGAAATTTAATCATCCTCCCATCTGATACTTTCACATACTTAACACTTTCTCTAATTTTATACAGTGCTTCAGCAGCCACTTTCAAACCTTCTTGAACAATTAAATTAAGTATATGTGCAGAGCAACGTATATGAAAAAACTCACCATCACACAACAAATTATTTTGCAAACGAAGATGATTTATTAATATAAGCTGCATGCTATCATTCGCAGCAGCGTTATCCAGTGTAATGGAAAAGACCTTCTTCTCAATACCCCATTCCTTCAAGCAATCAAACAACGTAGTCTCCAATTCAACCCCAGTATGTGGAGGCTTCATTCGACAGAAGTTCAAAATCTTACTAATTAATCTCCAATTATCATCAACAAAGTGAGCTGTTAAACAAATATAACCCTGACTATTAACTGCTGTCCAAACATCCGAAGTTAGACACACTCTATTAGGAATCCTTGACATGATTTGCTTAAGTTTGTCCTTTTCCTTGACATACATTTTTTGAACATCTGACACAATGGTATTCCTAGAATGCATCACAACACCAGGACTAATATAATTTATCCAATCCCTAATCATCTCATACTCAACAAAATTATAAGGTAAATCGTGATAAACTATGGCTCGGGCAAGCTTTTCTCGATGGACCTCGTCATTAATCTGTATTGTACTAGACTTTCCATGTTGCTCATTAGATTCAGAATTTGCAAGAATCTTACAACCAAGAATATGACGACCTAAATGTGAAGTTCCATAGCTACTTCGGGTCTTAGGATGCCTACCAACTACATATTCAGCAGCACAATAATTACATGCAGCCTTTTCAAAACCATCCTTATCTGTACCAATCTTCGTAAAATACTTCCAAACACTAGAGATTTCTTTTCTATTTATTCTAAAACTTTCAGACACTTCAAGTGGAGTTTCAGATTCAACTTCATCATCCATAACTGAAGTAAAGAAAAAAAAGCACACGACAACAATGAATTGTAGTTCCACAGTAAGAAATTATGGTGGGGGGAGAGTGAAATTTGAGGGCATACCTTTCGAGCAAGCTTCTCCAACTTCTCTTCCTCAACTTTCTGCAATATTTAAATCGTCACAACTAAATAGACAATTTATTTAAGGTATAACTATTCAGTTTATTTATCTGCTAGTTAAAGCATATCTAAGCTTTAGAAAACATCACTACTTTGCCGAATTCAACAGCACCACAAATTGCTCTGTCAGGTTCAAATAGGAACCCCCCTACAAAAACTTCGAAATGCGTCATTCTCTACCTACTACTTTTAGTGGGGAAGTTGGCTAAGATATAATAAAATATTTCTCACCAACCGATTGCAATGAAGCTTCAAAAAGGAGATAGAGATGGTGTTTGCACGGAGAGAAACGAAGAAGCAAAATGAAAATGTCCAAGACAAACCAAGTAGTGTTAGGGAGCACTTGGGGAATCAGAAACACCCTTCATTCTCTTGTAGCCATCTTAACAACTCTTCTAGTTGTCACTGCCATTTATCTAAGACAGGATGTACCACAATTATCTCAAAAAATAGATATCTCCATTAACTCTTTATCATCAAAATGTGACTTGTTCTCTGGTAAATGGGTTTTTGATAACGAATCTTATCCACTATACAAAGAGAAGCAGTGCACGTTCATGTCAGATCAATTAGCTTGTGAAAAGTTTGGAAGGAAGGATCTTAGTTACCAGAATTGGAGGTGGAAGCCCCAACAATGTGAACTACCTAGGTGTCTCTGTCTTTGTCTCTCTGCCCCATATGATATCTTTTAATATTGATTGTTATAGTTTATACCTACGTATATGATATACTTATTAATCAGGTTTGGCTATGTTTTTGAGCTTTGTGGAATGTGGTTCTTTCTATGTTAATAAGGTTCAATGCCACAGCATTGCTCTGTCAGGTTCAAATAGGAACCCCCCTACAAAACAAGCATCTATAATACTTTTACGCACATAAAAGAAGCTACATAACTTCAACAACACAAAACATTCACATTTTCTTTGAGCTGTGCACCTGAAGTGATGTCAACAGCATAAATTGGTAAAAGTATACACAATATTTCCATGCATTCTATTATGTTGAAGTTGAACTAAGAGCCTCTATATATACAGCATTCTCCTTCTGATTGACTGATTCCATGCATTGTTAAGCATTAAAATATATAATATATATATATATATATATATATATATATATATAAAATAAGAGTAAATAACTTTTGGGTTAGTCATTTTTTAAGGATTAATATAATTTTTTTTTGAATTTTAAGAAATCACAATTTCAAAAAACTAAAATATTAAAATTTTAAAAGTATCACAAATCAATTTTTTTCTAAGAAATTAAAATAAATATTTTTTTTTATTGAGGACCCAAAATTGTATTTACAGAACAAATAACATTTGTAAAAGTATACACAATATTTCCATGCATTCTATTATGCTTCCAATAAATGCGTTCTTAAACCTGGTTGAAATAGATTTAAATTAGCTCAAGTTCAACATAATATTTTGATCATGTAAGTTTTGTAGACTCAGTTTGATTTGATGCTATTGCAACCGAACACGCAAGAGGGAAACAGTGAAGCAGGGAAAGCTGGAGAAAAAACTCCAGAAACTCTATATGGTACCAAGCAGCAACAGAATGCATATGGGGAAGAATGGTTGGCGAAAATGGGGAACATACCCTCCAAGGTTACTGGTTTAGATAACTTAAATGTGAACCAAGCAGCAACATTTTCTTCGATTTTCAGAAAAAAAGAAAAAGAAAAGAAAAAGAGCATGGAATTATGGTACCTGACTACCTGCAGAGTGAGATGGGGAAGAATGGTTGGCGGCAGCACAGGTAATGTACGGTGGCGTTGCGGCTGCTGTGCTCTTTGCGTGAAGCAGCGAAGAGGAAAGAAATTGGAAATGATTTAGAAAACAAACCCTAATCTGAACAGTGACGGAACCAAACTCTTTTTTATCCCAAATGAGCGCTTATAGGGTTTAAGGAAAAAACGATTGGGCTGGCCCGTAGGGTTATGGGGTTAGCCCAAAAGAGCTGAGGGTTGGTGGGGCTAGGGTCAAAAACAGCCCTGCCAAATGTGGGCTGAAAAATAATTGGGCTGGAAAATGGGGCTGAAGGGCTGGCCCGCGGGGCTTGGCCCATTTTGACAGCTCTAGTTGGGGGGAACAGGCATATTCAGATCAATGTAAAGATTCTCCATGAAATCCAATGAAACTTGGAGGGGATGTTGGATATATTTAAGTATGGACGCCTGCAAAAAAGCAGCTCAAAATTCGATGTTGGGGTATGCTTTTCCATTTTTTCAGATTTTCTCAATTTTCACTTATTCAGGGATTGATAAAAAATATTTCGGGCACCGAAAAAGTGGTCCAAACGATGGAATTTGGCAAAAATAGGGTGGGGGTAACGATTCTCAGGTTAGTTTTTATCGTATGGCCACCCTCTACAAATTGGGCCTTCTTCCTCCTCGCAAAAAAGGAGTCTAGTTGTGCAAAACTGGTAACTGCATATAAGGCTATTATATGGTGGGAGGAGGCATAGGCTCCAAAAATTTATTAAAAAACAATCCTTCCATGAAATCCAATGAAACTTGGAGGGGATGTTGGATATATTTAAGCATGGATGCTTGCAAAAAACCAGATCAAAATTCGATCCCTAGGTATGATTTTCCATTTTTTTGGATTTTCTCAAATCACGCCTCTTGAAAAATTAATATTAAATTAATCCCATCTAGAAAAATCATGAGACTTTGGGAACAGTAAGATATGGTTTTTACAAGAATGCATGCAAAAAATCAGACCGAAATTTAATTTCTAGGTCCGAATTTGGACTTCTTCCTCCTCAGAAAAAAGGTATCTACTTGTGAAAAATTGGCAACTGCATATAAGGCTATTATAGGGGGAAGCAGCTACCTGCCTTCCCACGCCTGCGGTGGGCTGTGTAGGGGCACCATAGGGGCTCTCCCTAGAGCTCGTGCAAGCCTTCCCGTGCTTGTGGGGCCTAGGTATTGTATACATCACCGAGGTGAAAGTAAACTGGCCTTTGAAGGCCGATGCATGTAAGGTGTAAAACAAAAATTTTACTGCGGAACATACATGCACACATAGGTTCATGCTTTAAGACAACATGATGTTACCTTGTTTTGGCCTGATCAGTCAGGGAGATCAGATGTCAGGCTTGAAGGGTTCAAACCCTCTAATGGTGATCCACACCACCGTTCGTCAATGATGCAAGAACCCTTTCTTGAAAGCCACCAGATGAACACCACAATGAGGCTTGCTATGCGCACAAGTGGTGAAGGTGGAGGCTAGGTATTCTGTTTGGAAAGGTGTAGTGAGCTACCCTACAGAATGGTGCATAGATGGAGGAGAGTTGGCTAGGTTTTTCACAAAACCCTAAGGTGAGGAACAACTCATATTTATGCGCACACTTGGAGAGGAGGAGGGAATTCAATCATTCAAAATGAAAAACAAACTTTCAAACTTCTTTGAAAGTTGCGCATGGAACAATGTGATAAGGTGGAGCTGTTGCAAAACTAACTTTGCCAACAACCTCCAATCTTATCCACATGATATTAAATTCAAAATAATTTAAACTTAAATTCATAAACTATCATATAGTATATAGTTCTCATGCGCATAATTCAGCCCTAGAAGGGGTCCAAATACATTGAGTAGTTGCATTCAAAATTTGAATCAACTCACCCACTGATTCCCTCAACCACCAAATCTGAATGGAGGTTTGTTTTAAGTGATAAGATAACACTCTTATCACCTAAAAGTTGCGCACCAAACAGCCAAGGGAGTGCCTCCAAATATGCTTCTTCATCCAAGGAATATGCTCCAATAAGATCCTGTCTTATCCTTTTGTTATGAAACAACTTTTCAAAACCAATTCAAATTCGAATTCAAACACTTGAATTCAGACGTTCAAACATTCAAATTCAAAATTCAAAATTCAAAATTCAAATTCAAAATTCAAAATTCAAATTTCAAATTTCAAATTCAAAATTCGAATTTCGAAATTCAAATTCCAAATTCAAATTTCAAAATTCAAATTTCAAATTCCAAATTCGAAATTCAAATATTTGATTATTAATTTAACTAATTAAATTAATTAGTAATGGCTTGGACTATCCAAGCCCATTACTAAACTCCATGCACCACCCACCCATTTAGGTGGGCTTCCAAACAGCTTCTTGGGCTAATAACATTATTAGGCCCAATACCTTTAAAGCTAGTCCATCATGACTACAAGGTGTTAGTGTGTGACCCATTAGGTCCAACTTAGCTTCTGACATAACTGGGCTTGGGCCCAACAAGCCCACAACCCAATTAATGACAACACAGAGCACTAGCAATGCTTTGTTGCCCCAGAACTAGTCAGATTAATGACTTGATCAACCTATTGCACATATTTGGTTACCGTGTGTATTTCCCTTCGTCTCGGTTATCTTCCCATTAACCTACGGTAAGGAAATGTATCAACCCCTGCGGTTTAGGGTAAGCTTTATTCGAAATAGGGAATCTTCAATTTACTGACTCTAAAGGCAGATCATCTCATGATCTCTTTTACTATGCATAGATTCCCGAGTCCCTGTAAATGTCATCCCGATTTCTCCGGTTTACAGATAACCTAATCTCTCACAAAGATTTGACGAATTCCTTCAGCTTATTACCCTAGCCCTGTGCCCTTTAAGGACACGCCCAACAGTATACCTATGAGTCTCCATGTTTCAGGCAGACGAGGTATACAATCAAAACATGCCTTCAAGAACATAGTCTAGGTAATAACTTCTGGTCTAAGGAAAGACATACCCAAACATAAAGAGATTACTCTAATGACACTATCTGTGAGATTTCCTCATAGTCTCTTTTTGGGTCTGTTCAGTGCGAGCTATACTCTTATAGGTCCACCCAGGACTTTAGCTAAGATATCTCCATATCTGCAGCTCATGAGGTCTTTACCTTGTATCCATATACAAGTAGATAAGTCGTACTAGTCTTTACTCGAGATCACTGATCCCCAAATTCAGTGTCTCTAGACTAGGAACATATAATTAGGAATAGACATGCAATATCCTTGAATCCTTATGATCGTGATCTCATCACAGATACTCAAGAGATACCTGTTCTATTCCAAGGGGTTTATCCAGTTCATTCATATAATATTAACAGTAATATCAAGACACAATATGAAACTGAATAAATAGTGCTTTCATTTATTTGCGACAAACAAAGTTCTACATCTAGTGTCCTTTATTTAATCAAAAGATTGTCTCTAGGACACCCATATGCTAACAAGCTCCCACTTGGCCTAGAGCCAATCAGACCTAAGTCGTATGCCCAAATCCTCATAATGACTATCATGTTTTCTCTGAGAAACAGCCTTTGTCAGAGAATCGGCCAGGTTATCGTCTGTGGGAACATAATCCATTTTTACATCATTCCTATCAATGATTTCTCTAATCAAATGATATCTACGGAGCACGTGTTTAGATCTTTGATGAGACCTAGGTTCCTTTGACTGCGCAATGGCTCCAGTGTTGTCGCAAAGCAACTGTATGGGCTCATCCACGCTTGGAACCACCCTTAGATCATTTATGAACTTCTTGATCCACACTGCCTCCTTAGCTGCTTCTGAAGCAGCTATGTATTCAGCCTCTGTCGTTGAATCTGCTGTTGTCTCCTGCTTGGAACTTTTCCAAGACACTGCCCCACCATTTAAGGTGAATACGAATCCTGACTGTGACTTGCAGTCATCTTTGTCACTCTGAAAGCTGGCATCAGTGAACCCTTTCACTGTTAACTCATTAACCCCACCATAGACCAGAAACGCATCCTTAGTTCTTCTTAAGTATTTAAGGATGGTTTTGATTGCCGTCCAGTGACCCTCTCCAGGGTCTGACTGGTATCTGCTCGTAATGCTTAAAGCATATGAGACATCTGGTCTCGTACATATCATGGCATACATGATGGATCCAATAGCCGAAGCGTATGGGATTCCACTCATGCGATCCTTCTCAGGCTGTGACTTAGGACACATAGCCCTTGATAGGTGTACCCCATGACTGACAGGAAGAAAACCCCTTTTCGACCCTTCCATGCTAAACCTCTTTAGCATCTTGTCAACGTACCTGGATTGAGATAAACCCAGCAGCCTCTTGGATCTATCTCTATAGATCTTTATACCAAGTATAAAGGCTGCCTCTCCCAAATCCTTCATGGTAAAGTTTTCTGAAAGCCACTCTTTTGTTATTTTTAATGTGGGGATGTCATTTCCTATTAGCAATATGTCATCTACATAAAGCACTAGGAAGACGACATTACTCCCACTAACCTTTCTGTAAACACAAGGTTCATCCTCGTTCTTGATAAAACCGTTACTCTTAACGACTTCATCAAAACGTATATTCCAACTCCTTGATGCTTGCTTTAGCCCATATATTGATTTGTAGTTTGCATACTATATGCTCCTGATCTTTGTTTTCAAAGCCTTCAGGTTGTGTCATGTACACTTCCTCCTTCAAGAACCCATTCAAGAAGGCGGTCTTGACATCCATTTGCCAAATTTCATAGTCGTGGTATGCTGCTATTGCAAGCATGATCCTAATAGATTTGATCATGGCAACTGGTGAGAAAGTTTCATCATAGTCAACTCCTTGTCTTTGACGATACCCTTTCGCCACCAACCTAGCTTTGTAGGTCTGAACGTTGCCATCTGCATCAGTCTTTCTTTTAAAGACCCATTTATTACCGATAGGAACTATTCCTTGCGGTTTAGGAACCAAGGTCCTACCTTGTTCTGATACATCGAATCCATTTCAGATTCCATGGCTTCAAGCCATCTTGAGGAGTCAACATCTTTGACCGCCTCCTCGTAGTTACTTGGTTCATCATCCTCAACAGTTTGCTGATTCTCAATCACAAACCCGTACCTCTCAGGTGGATGGATGACCCTCGTAGATCTACGGAGTTGTGTGTTTACTTCTCCATTGGAGAACGTCGCCTGCGGAGCAGACTCAGGTTCCTCAATCTGTTCTTGTGGATCTTACACTTCTTCAAGATCAATCTTACTCCCACTGCCTCCTTGAGAGATCAAATCCTTCTCAAGGAACTCAGCATTCTTTGAAACAAACACTTTGTGTTCTTCCACGGAGTAGAAGTAGTATCCCTTAGTACCTTTAGGATACCCCACAAATAGACATTTAGTACTCTTAGCACTAAGCTTGTCTGATGTCAACGCTTTGACATAAGCTGGCGATCCCCATACCCTGAGGTAACTCAGGTTGGGTCTCTTACCACTCCATATCTCATATGGTGTGGTCTGAACAGATTTAGACGGTACCCTATTTAGAAGGTATGCCGCTGTGTCTAAGGCATATCCCCAAAACGATTTTGGAAGTTGAGTCTCACTCATCATAGACCTAACCATGTCTAACAAGGTCCTGATTCTCCTTTCGGAGACACCGTTTTGGTGTGGTGTGTAAGGAGCGGTAAATTGTGAGAGAATTCCATTTTCTCTCAGATAACCCTGAAACTCGTGGCTCAAATATTCACCACCACGATCTGATCGTAATGTCTTAATCATCTTGCCACGCTGTTTCTCCACTTCATTCTTAAACTCTTTGAACTTTTCAAAAGCTTCAGATTTATATCTCATTAGGTATATATACCCAAATCTTGATTTGTCATCTGTAAAGGTAATGAAATAAGAATATCCACCTCTAGCCTCAATAGACATTGGGCCACATACATCAGTATGAATGAGTTCTAATAACTCACTAGCCCTATGACTCTCAAGCCCTTTGGGCTTCTGTTGAATCATTTTCCCAGCTAGACAAGATTCACACTGTCCATAGGATTCCAAATCCATGGAGTCCAGGTATCCATCTCTATGCATCCTAGACAATCTTGTTTCATTTATGTGCCCTAGTCTACAGTGCCAAAGATAAGATTGATTATCCGTCCTAGGTCATTTCACATCTATATTGAGCACTTCATTTCCCATTTCCAACACATACAATCCATTTATTAAAGAAGCAGTACCGTAAACCATATCATTCAAAATGATAGAAAAAGTACCATCCCTAATATTGAAAGTATATCCATCTTGTTCTAAACAAGAAATTGAAATAATGTTTCTAGAAATTTGCGGAACATAAAGACAATTATTCAAATGCAATAAAAGGCCCGTAGGCAAAATAAGGTCAGCATCTCCAACTGAATGAGCAGCAACTCTTGCTCCATTACCAACGTGGAGATCTACCTCGTTTCTATCCAATCTCCTTGGGCTCCTAAGTACCTGCAACATATTACAGATATGAGAACCACATCCGGTATCCAATACCCATGAGGATGGATTAGCATAAGAATAATTTATCTCAATCATGAAAATACCTGAGGCAGAAGCATCACCATGCTTCTTGTCCTTCACATTGTTCAGGTAGTCTGGACAATTCCTCTTCCAGTGGCCTTTCTTGCCACAATGGAAGCACTCAGCATCACCCTTGTCCTTAGGTGCCTTCTTACCCTTCTTCTTGCCCTTCTTCTTCTTGGATTTTCCTTTGGGCTTAAGGGGGTCACCATTTGCAGGCTCCTTACCCTTTCCCTTGGCCTTGCTAGGCCCACCAATCAAAAGAGCCTGTGTCCTATCCTTCTTGATAGACACTTCAGCTGTTGTTAACATGCTTAACAACTCAGGCAAGCTCACTTGCATCCCATGCATATTGTAATTCATGATGAATTGACTGAAGGAAGGTGGAAGTGAGGTGAGGACTAAGTCATTACTTAGCTCGGCATCCATGATGAAGCCTAGGTTTCCTAGCTTCTCAATCAGCCCGATCATCTTGAGAACATGGCTGCCAACAGACATGCTCTCAGTCATCCTACAAGAGAACAGTTCTCTTGAGGCCTCATACCTCTCATGCCTGCCTTTAATATCATACAACTCCTTGAGATGTACGATAATAGAGGGAGCATCCATATGCTCATGCTGCTTTTGCAGTTCAGGCGACATGGATGCCAACATGATGCATACTGCCATCACATTGTCATCCAAGTGCTGTTGATGGGTTACGAAATCAAATTTCGCAAACCCTTCTTCCCCTTCCCGTGGAGCTACGGGTATTACAGCATCTAAAACGTAGGCAATCTTTTCGGCCCTTAGAACTATTCTTAAGTTCCGATACCAGTCCATAAAATTTGAACCGGTCAGTTTATTCGTATCGAGTATTGAACGCAGTGACAGTGGATTAGTCATACTATAAGCTGAAAAGGATGTAAAGATAGTTTTAGTTAATATACGGTTATGTAGTTTAAAAGCAAATTATTAAAGACTTGAAATAATTTGCCCCTCCCACTATTTTATCTAAGTCAATGACCCTTCCTTTTGACTTAGGGTTAATCTACTTTAGATTTTACCTTAGTGGGATTAAGAGTGCGATTATTTATTTTAATCTCCGTCTGAGACCGCAAGATTAATTTAAATAAAGGGTTGATCTTTATCAACAGTATCTTATACCCTCTCTTAACATTAGGTTGACAACTCTTTGTCACTTAGTGGTGCATCCATGGTGCACCATGGCTCATTCTGGTGCACCGCGGCTAGCCAATGGTCCACCACGCCTCATTCTGGTGCACCGCAGCTAGCCCATGGTGCACCACGGCTCATTCTGGTGCATTGCAGCTCATTCTGGTGCACTGCGGCTTAGCCCATGGTGCACCACGGCTCATTCTGGTGCATTGCAGCTCATTCTGGTCCACCACGCCTCATTCTGGTGCACCGCGGCTAGCCCATGGTGCACCACGACTCATTCTAGTGCACTGCGGCTAGCCCATGGTGCACCACGACTCATTCTGGTGCACCGCGGCTAGCCCATGGTGCACCACGGCTCATTCTGGTGCACCGCGGCTAGCCCATGGTGCACCACGGCTCATTCTGGTGCACCGCCGCTAGCCCATGGTGCACCACGGCTCATTCTGGTGCACCGCCGCTAGCCCATGGTGCACCACGGCTCATTCTGGTGCACCGCCGCTAGCCCAAGGTGCACCACGGCTTTTTGTGGTGTACGGCGGCTCATTCTGGGATGTTGCGGCTAGCCCATGGTGCACCACGGCTCATTCTGGTGCACCGCGGCTCATTCTGGTGCACCGCGGCTCATTCTGGTGCATCGCGGCTAGTCCATGGTGCACCACGGCTCATTGTGGTTCATCGCGGCTCATTCCGGTGCACCGCGACTAACCCATGGTGCACGACGGCTAATTCGGGTGCACCACGGCTCATTCTGGTGCACCACGGTAACCCATGGTGCACCACGGCTCATTCTGGTGCACCTCGGCTAGCCCATGGTGCACCACAGCTCATCCTTTTGCACCGAGGCTAGCCCAAGGTGCACCACAGCTCATTCTGGTGCACCGTGGCTAGCCAATGGACCACCACGCCTCATTCTGGTGCACCGCGGCTAGCCAATGGTCCGCCACGCCTCATTCTGGTGCACCGCAGCTAGCCCATGGTGCACCACGGCTCATTCTGGTGCATTGCAGCTCATTCTGGTGCACTGCGGCTTGCCCATGGTGCACCACGACTCATTCTGGAGCACTGCGGCTAGCCCATGGTGCACCACGGCTCATTCTGGTGAACCACGCCTCATTCTGGTGCACAGCGGCTAGCCCACGGAGCACCAAGGCTAATTTTGGTGCACCGCGGCTTGCCAATGGTCCACCACGCCTCATTCTGGTGCACCGCAGCTAGCCCATGGTGCACCACGGCTGAATAAAATAAATGCAAAAGATATTGATTTTGTGTTGTTTTATGAAGCAAAATGCATTCCGTTGAAAACGGATGAATAAAATAAATGCAAATGAAATTGATTTTTTGAAGTTTTTCGACGGAAAATGGATTCCTTAGAAGTTTTTTGACGGAAAACGGATTCTGACGAAAATGTATGAAAAAAATAATAGCAAAAGAATTTAATTTTTGTGTTGTTTTTCGAAGGAAAAAGGATTCCGTTGAAAACGGATGAATAAAATAAATGCAAAAGAAATTGTTTTTGCGAAGTTTTTCGACGAAAAATGAAATCCGTCGAGATGCCCCAGATGCTTGACTTGGTGCCCCATGAGGTGCGCCTTCCTGCCTTCCCACACTCGCGTTGGGCTGTGCACC
Source organism: Gastrolobium villosum (assembly GCA_032173675.1). Classification (NCBI taxonomy): domain Eukaryota; kingdom Viridiplantae; phylum Streptophyta; class Magnoliopsida; order Fabales; family Fabaceae; genus Gastrolobium; species Gastrolobium villosum. Next base: position 7,487 of record JAVKPL010005054.1, on the reverse strand, counting down.
TGGTGCCCGACGAGATGCCCCGGATGCTTGACTTGGTGCCCCATGAGGTGCGCCTGGTGCACCTTATGCTTGACTCGGTGCCTGACGAGATGCGCCTGATGCTTGACCACGTGTCGGATGAGGTGCACCCGGTGCCTGACGCGGTGCACCCGATGATAGACTACACTAAAAATTAACCAAAACAAATGCAGAAACACTATCAAATAAGTTGGAGGAACTCAAAAATCGTGGGAGCACCACACACAAAGCCTTGGTAGTTGCATACAAGGCAAGGTTCCTATAGGTTAGGGGGAGCATGCATATTCAGATCAATGAAAAAATTCACCATGAAATCCAATGAAACTTGGAGGCGATGTTGGATATATTTAAGTATGGACGCCTGCAAAAAAACCAGCTCAAAATTAAATGCCGGGGTATGCTTTTCCATTTTTTTGGATTTTCTCAATTTTCACTTGTTCAGGGATTGATAAAAAATATTCTGGGTGCTGAAAAAGTGGTCTAAACGATGGAATTTGGCAAAATTGGGGTGGAGGTAACGATTCTCTGGTTAGTCTTTGATCGGATGGCCACCCTCGATTTTGGTGCACCACTGCTCATTCTGGTGCACCACGGCTCATTGCGGTGCACCGCGGCTTATTCGGTGCACCGCGACTAACCCATTGTGCACGGCGGCTAATTCGGGTGCACCACGGCTCATTCGGGTGCACAGCGGCTAACCCATGGTGCACCACGGCTCATTTTGGTGCACCTCGGCTAGCCCATGGTGCACCATAGCTCATTCTTTTGCACCAGAATAAGATTTTGAGGTCGAATTCCCATAGTAACTTGACGATGATTTAGCATCGTTGATGCATGTGCGGCGGTTCGTTTTGGGGACTTACCCCGGCCCCGGCTGTTATTGCCTTACGTGCATCGTTGATCTTGTGGAGGCACCCGGATGAATCACGACTGAACAAGTTGTGAAAGGAATTGACGGCGGAGAGGGCTGGTTCTTGATGGTATCGACCATGCCTAGCGAGATGGACATGGCGCTACCGGATGCTTCCATCGTGCGCATGCCGTCAAAAGAAATTGTTTTTGTGAAGTTTTCGACGGAAAATGTATTCCGTCGAAGATTTTTGTAGGAAAATAAATTCTGTCGAAAATGGATGAATAAAATAAATGAAAAAGAAATTGATTTTGTGAAGTTTTTCGACGGAAAATGAATTCCGTCGAAAACGGATGAATAAGATAAATGGAAAATAAATTCATATTGTCAAGTTTTTTGACGGAAAATGGATTCCGTTGAAAATGGATGAATAAAATAAATGCAAAAGAAATTGTTTTTGTGAAGTTTTTTGACGGGAAATGGATTCCGTCGAAAATGGATGAATAAAATAAATTCAAAAGAAATTTTTTTTGCGAAGTTTTTTGATGGAAAATGGATTCCGTCGAAAATGGATGAATAAAATAAATGCAAAAGAAATTGATTTTGTGAAGTTTACGACGGAAAATGGATTCCGTCGAAGACGGATGAATAAAATAAATGCAAAAGAAATTGATTTTGTGAAGTTTTTCGATGGAAAAAGAATTTCGTCGAAAACGGATTAATAAAATAAATGCAAAAGAAATTGATTTTTTGAAGTTTTTCGACGGAAAATGGATTCCTTAGAAGATTTTTGACGGAAAACGGATTCTGACGAAAATGGATGAATAAAATAATAGCAAAAGAATTTAATTTTTGTGTTGTTTTTCGAAGGAAAATGGATTCCGTTGAAAACGGATGAATAAAATAAATGCAAATGAAATTGTTTTTGCGAAGTTTTTCGACGAAAAAGGAAATCCGTCGAAGATTTTTGTCGGAAAACAGATTAATAAAATAAATTGAAAAAGAAATTGATTTTGTAAAGTTTTTCGAAAGAAAACGGATTCCGTCGAAAACTGATGAATAAAATAAATGCAAAAGAAATTAATTTTGTGAAGTTTTTCGACTAAAAATGGATTCTGTCGAAGATTTTTGACGGAAAATATGAATTCCGTTGAAAATGGATGAATAAAATAAATGCAAAAGAAATTGATTTTGTGAAGTTTTCGACGAAAAATGGATTCCGTCGAAGATTTTTGACGGAAAATGAATTCCGTCGAAATTGGATGAATAAAATAAATGCAAAAGAAATTGATTTTGTGAAGTTTTTCGACGGAAAATGGATTCCGATGAAAACGGATTAATAAAATAAATGCAAAAGAAATTAATTTTGTGAAGTTTTTCGACAGAAAATGGATTCCGTTGAAAATAGATGAATAAAATAAATGCAAAAGAAATTGATTTTGTGAATTTTTCGACGGAAAATTGATTCCGTAGAAGATTTTTGACGAAAAATGCATTCCGTCGAAGATTTTTGACGGAAAATGAATTCCGTCGAAAATGGATGAATAAAGTAAATGCAAAAGAATTTTTTTGTGTGTTATTTTTCGAAGATTCCGTTGAAAACGGATGAATAAAATAAATGCAAAAGAAATTGATTTTATGAAGTTTTTCGAAGAAAAATGGATTCCGTCGAAGATTTTTGACGAAAAATGTATTCTGTCGAAAACGGATGATTAAAATAAATGCAAAAGAAATTGATTTTGTCAAGTTTTTCGACGGAAAAGGAAATCCGTTGAAGATTTTTGACGTAAAACGAATTCCGGAAAAAAATGGATGAATAAAATAAATTGGAAAAGAAATTGATTTTGTAAAGTTTTTCGACGGAAAACGGATTCCGTCGAAGATTTTTGACGGAAAATGTATTCCGTCGAAAATGGATGAATAAAATTAATGCAAAAGAAATTTGTTTTGTGAAGTTTTTCGGAAAATCGAAAATGGATGAATAAAATTAATGCAAAAGAAATTTGTTTTGTGAAGTTTTTCAAAAGAATTTAATTTTTGTGTTGTTTTTCGAAAATGAATTCCGTCGAAAATGGATGAATAAAAAAATTGTAAAAGAAATTGATTTTGTGAAGTTTTTCGACGGAAAATGGATTCCGTCGAAAATGGATGAGAAATTTTTTGTGAAGTTTTTCGACGGAAAACGAAATTAATTTTGATTTTTCGACGGAAAATGATTCGAAAATGGATGAATAAAATAATAGCAAAAGAATTTAATTTTTGTGTTGTTTTTCGAAGGAAAATGGATTCCGTCGAAAACGGATGAATAAAATAAATGCAAAAGAAATTGATTTTGTGAAGTTTTTCGACGGAAAATGGAAATTTTTGACCGTTGAAGATTTTTGACGAAAACGGATGAATAAGATAAATGGAAATGAAATTCATTTTGAAAAAAATGGATGAATAAAATAAATGCAAAAGAAATTGATTTTGTATTGTTTTTCGAAGGAAAATGGATTCCGTTGAAAACGGATGCATAAAATAAATGCAAAAGAAATTGATTTTGTGAAGTTTTTCGACGAAAAAGGAAATCCGAAATTTTTGACGGATGAAAAAAATTGAATAAAATAAATTGAAAAGAAATTGATTTTGTGAAGTTTTTCGTAAAACGGATTCGGAAAATTTTTGAAAAATGTATTCCGTCGAAAATGGATGAATAAAAAAATTGCAAAAGAAATTGATTTTGTGAAGTTTTTCTACGGAAAATGAATTTCGTCGAAAATGGATGAATAAAAAAATTGAAATTGATTTTGTGAAGTTTTTCCGGAAAATGGATTCGAAGATTTTTGACGGAAAAAGAATTCCGTCGAAAATGGATGAATAAAATAAATGCAAAAGAAATTGATTTTGTGTTGTTTTTTGATGGAAAATGGATTCCATTGAAAATGGATGAATAAAATAAATGGAAAGAAATTGATTTTGTGAAGTTTTTCGACTAAAAAGGAAATCAGTTGAAGATTTTTGACGGAAAACGAATTCCGTCGAAAACGGATGAATAAATTAAATTGGAAAATAATTTGATTTTGTAAAGTTTTTCGAAGCAAAATGGATTCCGTCAAAAATGGATGAATAAAATAAATAATGCAAAAGAAATTGATTTTGTGAAGTTTTTCGACGGAAAACGGATTCCATCGAAGATTTTTGACGGAAAATGAATTCCGTCGAAAATGGATGAATAAAATAAATGCAAAAGAAATTGATTTTGTGAAGTTTTTTGACGGAAAACGGATTCCGTCGAAAATGGATGAATAAAATAAATGCAAAAGATATTGATTTTGTGTTGTTTTATGAAGCAAAATGCATTCCGTTGAAAATGGATGAATAAAATAAATGCAAATGAAATTGATTTTTTGAAGTTTTTCGATGGAAAATGGATTCCTTAGAAGTTTTTTGACGGAAAACGGATTCTGACGAAAATGGATGAATAAAATAATAGCAAAAGAATTTAATTTTTGTGTTGTTTTTCGAAGGAAAATGGATTCAGTTGAAAATGGATTCAGTTGAAAACGGATGAATAAAATAAATGCAAAAGAAATTGTTTTTGCGAAGTTTTTCGACGAAAAATGAAATCCGTCGAGATGCCCTGGATGCTTGACTTGGTGCCCCATGAGGTGCGCCAGCCTGCCTTCCCACACTCGCGTTGGGCTGTGCACCTGGTGCCCGACGAGATGCCCCGGATGCTTGACTTGGTGCCCCATGAGGTGCGCCTGGTGCACCTTATGCTTGACTCGGTGCCTGACGAGATGCGCCTGATGCTTGACCTGGTGTCGGATGAGGTGCACCCGGTGCCTGACGCGGTGCACCCGATGATAGACTACACTAAAAATTAACCAAAACAAATGCAGAAACACTATCAAATAAGTTGGAGGAACTCAAAAATCGTGGGAGCACCACACACAAAGCCTTGGTAGTTGCATACAAGGCAAGGTTCCTATAGGTTAGGGGGAGCATGCATATTCAGATCAATGAAAAAATTCACCATGAAATCCAATGAAACTTGGAGGCGATGTTGGATATATTTAAGTATGGACGCCTGCAAAAAAACCAGCTCAAAATTCAATGCCGGGGTATGCTTTTACATTTTTTCGGATTTTCTCAATTTTCACTTGTTCAGGGATTGATAAAAAATATTCCGGGTGCCGAAAAAGTGGTCTAAACAATGGAATTTAGCAAAAATGGGGTGGAGGTAACGATTCTCTGGTTAGCCTTTGATCGGATGGCCACCCTCGATTTTGGTGCACCACTGCTCATTCTGGTGCACCACGGCTCATTGCGGTGCACCGCGGCTCATTCCGGTGCACCGCGACTAACCCATTGTGCACGAAGGCTAATTCGGGTGCACCACGGCTCATTCTGGTGCACAGCGGCTAACCCATGGTGCACCACGGCTCATTCTGGTGCACCTCGGCTAGCCCATGGTGCACCATAGCTCATTCTTTTGCACCGCGGCTATCCCATGGTGCACCATGGCTCATTCTGGTGCACCGCGGCTAGCCAATGGTCCACCACGCCTCATTCTGGACTTAGGGTTAATCTACTTTAGATTTTACCTATACGGTTATGTGGGCAAATTATTAAAGACTTGAAATAATTTGCGATTATTTATTTTAATCTCCGTCTGAGACCGCAAGATTAATTTAAATAAAGGGTTGATCTTTATCAACAGTATCTTATACCCTCTCTTAACATTAGGTTGACAACTCTTTGTCACTTAGTGGTGCATCTCATGCAACCAACCTAGCACCATTACCCTAAGCACATAAGCTCGGCTGTGCCTGCAGCTTATGTCTTAGTTAAGCATTAAACCAGCACCCTAAGTGTCTTACACTTCAAACACTACTCTAGCCCAACGAAATAGTGGGTCCCAACTGAGTTGTGGAGCACCACTATGTAGAAGAGTTTTGAGTAGCATTGGTGGTGGGAGGTAATCATATGCTTAATTATTTATTCCTTTTAAGGGTTCCTTTTATCTTGGGGTTAATTAGGTCCCATCAAACGCATATTGTAAGTTATCATGCTAGTCGTTACCTATGTCAAACATCTATCGGTATACACTAGTCGCTTTTGGACAAACATAATAACCATACAAAACGCGGTTTGCCCAATTCATGCATACTAGACGTTCTAATCATACATGCATATAAACAGTTTATATTGAGATAGCCATGGTGCTCGCGCTTTTGTCCCTTTTTGCTTCTTTAAGCAACGGCCGCTTGTCGTCTATACGCCACTAGCCTATTTCTCTAATTACAAATAATTAAAGAAACTCCATAACATTTTGGAGGAACAAAATTACAAAATTTAAATTACAAATACACTTGTAAATTAAAATGCGCGATTACACATAAATTTAAAATTCAAAAAATTCAAATCCGGGCACCATGACCATCCCCTTCCTGTTTTTATCTGAAAAGCTCAAAACTTGCAAACACAAACATTATATTATCACATAACATTTTCACATGTATTTTGACATTTAACATTTAAACATCAAAATAACATCAAGATTCATAATCTTAAATTTCTCATTGGCCGAATTTAAAAACAATTTCAATTCAAATTTTGTTAATTCTTTCTCAAAGAAAACAAAATTAAACCATGCATGTAGCCATAAATCTCCACATGGCCGAATCATATAGGTGACTATATGATAAATTTTGTCTCAAAATTTCATGCATATAAACATGACACAATTCATGGAGAAAAATAAGAAATCATTCAAGGCACTCTTAGTACCCTCCATGGCCGAATCTTCCCTTTCAAAGGGGTGTTCCTTTTAAAACTTTCATAAAGAAAAAGAAACTAAACCATGATGCATAATGTTTTATGAACACAGAATCAAATTTTTATGTTCATAAAAACAAAAAACTTTAACACTTTAAAGGATTTGTGATTCAAAATCCACATGCAGAATTTAAACTTTAACCCTTTAAAGATTTTTGACCGTGAAAGACTCTTTTCACAAACAAGGTACCATCACCCGTCGATGGTAAAGCAACTGGGCTTTGATACCACTTGAAAGTAAACTGGCCTTTGAAGGCCGATGCATGTAAGGTGTAAAACAAAAATTTTACTGCGGAACATACATGCACACATAGGTTCATGCTTTAAGACAGCATGATGTTACCTTGTTTTGGCCTGATCAGTCAGGAGATCAGATGTCAGGCTTGAAGGGTTCAAACCCTCTAATGGTGATCCACACCACCGTTCGTCAATGATGCAAGAACCCTTTCTTGAAAGCCACCAGATGAACACCACAATGAGGCTTGCTATGCGCACAAGTGGTGAAGGTGGAGGCTAGGTATTCTGTTTGGAAAGGTGTAGTGAGCTACCCTACAGAATGGTGCATAGATGGAGGAGAGTTGGCTAGGTTTTTCACAAAACCCTAAGGTGAGGAACAACTCATATTTATGCGCACACTTGGAGAGGAGGAGGGAATTCAATCATTCAAAATGAAAAACAAACTTTCAAACTTCTTTGAAAGTTGCGCATGGAACAGTGTGATAAGGTGGAGCTGTTGCAAAACTAACTTTGCCAACAACCTCCAATCTTATCCACATGATATTAAATTCAAAATAAT
>JAVKPL010005053.1:0-23464 GCA_032173675.1 Gastrolobium villosum | reverse complement strand
AAAATGAAGGGTGATTATTTCTTGGAAATTTGATGTTAAAAATATTGCTTTGGTAGCTAAGCAGTTATGGAATTTCCTTCGGGACTACCTATTTATGGCACAAACCACCTAGTTATTCAGGATATTATGGTTTAGATTGGAATGAGTGGACTGCAAATTCAACAATCACTGCTACTCACACTAGTCGTTTGGAGTTCATCTTGCAGTTTCTTTTGGACCATCATTACCTTTTAGCTTGGATGATTTCACCCGTATAAGTTTTGGTGGGTGGGAAACAACTCTTCCGTGAACCCACAATCTTTCTACAGTACATAATTCCCCCCCCCCTCCCCCTTTTCCTTCAACAACAAAAAATAATAATAATAATTCCTATTTGTTGAGATATATCGTCCCACATTAATTGTATGTGCAACTAATGTGGAGTTTATAAGGCCTTGGGCACTCCCACCCTTTGAGCTAGCTTTTGGGGTGGTGTATCCCAAGGTTCTTTACATGGTATCAGAGCCTCGCCGTCCCCCACTTTCTCTTGTGGACTCTCTTAGCACAGGTAGGATGGGCCTGTTGCATCATCCACTCTTCAAGCCCAGTGGGCTCTCGTGTGAGGGGGCGTGTTGAGATATATAGTCCCACATTGATTGTATGTGCAACTAATGTGGAGTTTATAAGGCCTTGGGCACTCCCACCCTTTGAGCTAGCTTTTGGGGTGGTGTATCTCAAGGTTCTTTACACTATTCTACTCAAGTCCTTATTTAAATTGAGATTTTCACTTAAAACATGAGTGTTCGAGAGGCAGGTGAGTTATATCTTGCTTTTACTAGAGTACACTGCTCTGCATATTCTGATGGGAGTGATTCAACTCAAGACTCTTCTGGTTAAATTCCTTTTACAATTTTTCAGTCACCCCACTAACCATGAAATTTTCCCGCTTGATAAAACTATCCTGAAGTTTGAAGCTCCCTCTAAGGAGAAGTCCTTTGTTTGGACAGCAGTTCTTAACAGGATTAATCAGATATTTGCTACAAATTGACACGGCTCACACCCTTGAGAATTGTAATTTGCAAGTTGAGCTCAGAAAAAGAAGAATAATTACTTCTGCATTGTCAGGCTCAGGTTAAATTTCAGTGGAGCAACCTTTTTAGGATATTATTTGTGAGCATTGGGCATGCACCTCTTACTTAGAGCAGATCTTTCTGGTTCAATATAAAGGTTTTGGCCAAAACAAGGAAGCTAAAATTCTGTGGCAGTGTGCAACGTTGACATTTCCAGGTGCATTTGGTTAGCGTGGAATGCACACATCTTTATAAGTATTTACTTGCCCTGAAATTTGTTTTGATATAGGGTTATGTTGTTAGCTTGTCTCTAGAGCTCAGAACAGGATGTCTCAACGGTGTTGCCTTCTCTAACATGCAAAGGGGTTGCATTGCTCTGTTGCACTCCATGTTTCCCAGAATGTTTTGCTATGTTTTAGTTTTTTCCAGACATTGAGGATACCTTAATCCTCACCTGCGTACTGATTTCTCTCCTCAATAATAATACTTCTTTTTCTTTCCTTTATTTTATTTTATTTTTTTAAAAAAGAAATTCAACAGAGATAACTAACTCTGCAGGACCATTATAAGGGCAAGCCATATGCAAGGAGATGCAGAGAAAGAGGAATCAAAAACAAACTCGGGTAATTGTATCATGCACAGCCAGGAAAATCAAATCAACAGAATGAATAGATATCTCACAACACTATTGGCATCCCTTCCTCCACAAAGCAGAAGAAGCCCATCAGAGCGTGCACTTGCAGTTGCATACCTACTCAAAATTAAATGGAAAAATGACAAATCAACCACCACATTATGGTAAGTTGCATTATAGATTGAGAACTTCATAATATACAGAGTTATTTGTTTACATCTTCAATGGTGAAATACTTGAAGTACTTTCTAGTGCTAACAAAAAACATAGCAACAATGAGACAACTTCATTCTAGAAAACAGAACGATAATGCTAATCAAAACTACTAAATTAAGATAAGCTTCAAACCCTACTCAAGCTCTGCAGTCTAACTCTCATGTTTTTCACACATGAAACCGACAAGAAAATGAAGGTGATCCTATTCTATAATCCTAAAGCTCAGAAAAAGAATAAGGAATGAAGCAATCGCAAATTACTATACCTGTCCAATTTACAAAGCAATAGTAAAGCACTGCATATTATTCCTACACATGGAATAACTAAGAAAAATTTCAGACAATTCGATTTGTGTTGATTTTGTATTATTGAAATAAAAGTGTGGGGAGAAAAAGAACAATAAAAAAAATCCAAGACACGACATGAGAATATTTTAAAAATCATGAACAGTTAGAAAAAAGTTAACGACCATATAAAAGCCACAAAAATAAATCAATTTAACCAACTAACATTTCTACATAAAGTCAAACAGGAAAGAAGTGTTTAATCTGATCACTCGATAGTTTGGTTAATGCAATAACTTGAATGACAATTTTCAGAACGTAGTTCAAGATGTCAAAGGCTTTACAGAAACACCATCTTATGTTCATATGAATTTAAAATCGATATACACATGATGTTGTCAAAATATCAGTCTAGAAAAGCAGACTTCATGGTAAGAGAAGCTTACATGCATGGAGGTGGACCCTCTCCTTCTGGTTCCAACTTGCGCCATTCATAAGGTTTGGCAGCTGTGTCCAAGGCCCATACATCAGCCAAAGGTCTCTTTCCTGGAAAGCAAAGAACAAAGTAGTGTAATGTTTAATAGTTCACAATGCAAAAGGACTAGCATTTGGGCAGTTACCATCATTGCCTCCAATTGCCATAAGATACCTCTGCCCCACCAAAGCCATTACATGTCCATAACGTGGCCCTGGTCCAGGGCCTTGAACAGACACTCTACATAAAATTCAGAACCTTCTAGATTAGATAAATTTCATTGGAAACATCAAGTCATCAACGAAAAAAACACACAGGTTACAAGTCAAACCTATGCCAGCGGGGCCATTGCTGAGTGAGATCAAGAACATGAAGGTCCTCTGCTGACAAACCAGCAGGACCAATACCACCCTGGGTAACAAGGCAAAATTCCATTAAGAATCAAGCTAATCATTTAAAGAAAGGAAATAAATCAACCAACATTAAGTTAACCTAAGAGATACCCTCTCCATGCTACCTGAATAACCACCATGGTTCCCACAGCAGTCGCCACATGTGCAGCCCTTGGTGTTGGAGGTTCTCCAAAGGGAGTTATCCTGCATTATATTTCCCTTATAAGCACTAAAGCAAAGTATGTAAGGATATATAAGCATTACTTAAGTCTTAACAGAGGAGGGACAGAATAACCTGGTTCTAAGCTTACCTAGACCATTTATTAGTCAAGACATCATAACAATGGACATCAGCCGTTGCACCAGCTAAACCTGCAGAGCAAATGATATATTAGCAGTCACGATAGATTTCAAGCATAAACACTTACCACTCAATTATTAAAGATAGAATGTGATAAGAACCTTGGGATACACCATCCCAAAAGCTAGCTCAAAGGGTAGAAGTTCCGAAGACCTTATAAACCCCACATTAGTTGCTCATACAACCAATGTGGGACTCCAAGTCCCATAACTTACAAATGGGTCCCCTAACATTCCACCACGCTCCACAACCCGACGCCCATGCGAGCTAGGTTTGCGCTAGTCTTTTTACTAATCCTGGGCGAACACTGCTACCCGATGTGGGGCTATCTAATATATACTGAACAATTATATACGATGTGGGACTATCTAATATATATAACTAATATTCTAACACTCCCCCTCAAGCTGGAGCATATATATTGTAAGCACCCAGCTTGCCACAAATATATTCAACCCGAGGTCCCCTAAGAGCTTTAGTGAAGACATCCGCGAGTTGATTACTGGAGTTGACAAATGCCGTTTTGATTTCTCCTGACTGAATCTTTTCTCGAATGAAGTGACAATCGATCTCTATATGTTTGGTTCTCTCATGAAATACCGGATTAGAGGATATATGTAGTGCAGCTTGATTGTCACAGATGAGAGTCATGGGTTGTTTCTGTTCACAAAGATGGAGCTCCCGAATTAACTGCTTCAACCAGATTAGCTCACAAGTAGCAACTCCCATTGCACGATATTCGGCCTCTGCACTAGATCGGGCAACAACAGTTTGTTTCTTACTTTTCCAAGAAATCAGGTTTCCTCCAAAGAAAACACAATAGCCTGAAGTAGAGCGCCTATCCGAGGGTGATCCTGCCCAATCAGCATCTGAATAACCACAAATTTCTGTATTTCCCTGATCTGAATATAATAAACCTTTCCCTGGTGCTCCTTTGATGTAATGAAGAATTCTAACAGCAGCATCCCAATGAGAATCACATGGAGAATCAAGAAACTGACTAGCGACACTAACAGCAAAAGAAATGTCCGGTCTGGTTACAGTGAGATAATTGAGCTTCCCAATCAACCTTCGATAACGTCCAGGATCAGATAATGGCTCCCCCTGTCCGGGCAACAACTTGACATTGGGATCCATGGGTGTATCAACTGGTTTACATCCCAACATTCCAGTCTCTTCTAGGATATCCAAGGCATATTTCCTTTGACAGATAGAAATGCCCTTTCTAGATTGCGCCACCTCAATTCCCAAGAAGTAACGCAGCTTCCCAAGATCTTTTGTTTGAAATTGACTGAATAAATGCTGTTTTAACTGATGAATTCCTTCTTGATCACTTCCGGTGAGAATGATGTCATCAACATAGACTAACAAATAGATGCATTTGTTAGGAGATGTGATCCTATAAAATACAGAATGGTCAGCTCTACTCCGGATTAAGCCAAACGCCTGAACAGCAGAACTGAAACGACTGAACCATGCCCGAGGAGACTGTTTGAGACCATATAATGATTTGCGAAGACGACACACCTTCCCAGACTCCCCCTGAGCAACAAAACCAGGTGGTTGCTCCATGTAAACTTCTTCTTGTAAATCACCATGAAGAAAAGCATTTTTGATGTCAAGTTGTAGGAGTGGCCAGTGGCGAACAGCAGCAAGGGCAAGAAATAAGCGAACCGATGCCATCTTAGCAACAGGAGAGAATGTGTCGCTATAATCAAGACCAAAGATTTGAGTAAAACCTTTTGCAACTAAACGTGCCTTGAGACGATCAATATGGCCATCAGGTCCAACTTTCACAGTAAAAACCCAGCGACAACCCACTATAGACTTCTCTGGGGGAGCAGAAACAAGGTCCCAAGTGCCATTGGTATGAAGTGCGGTCATCTCATCTAGCATCGCTTGGCGCCACCCTGGATGAGAAAGTGCTTCACCTGTGGTTTTAGGAATAGAAACAGAAGAAAGACTAGAAACAAAGGTGAAATGAGGAGGAGAAAGACGGTCATAGCTCAAAAAGGTATAAAGAGGATAAGGATTACGAGTAGTACGTGTACCTTTTCTTTGAGCAATAGGAAGAGCCTCTGGTGAAGGATCCGGAGGGGAAGAATCAACTGCAGGGGGCAATGAGTCAGCAGGGATCGAGTTAACAGGAGGCACAGTCTTACGACGTTGATAAGTGAGAAGTGGACGTTCCTCAGGTAGTGAAGCAATATGTTGCTTATCTGGAATAGAAGTACCTGCAGCTGGCAAAGACAAGTCTAGAAAGGGAACAGGAAGAACATGATCAACTTGTGACAATGAAGACGGGTTAGAATTAAAGGGTTGTTGATCAAGAAAGGTGACATCAGCGGAAACTAAGTAACGCTTGAGATCGGGAGAGTAACAACGATACCCCTTTTGAAGACGAGAATAACCAAGAAAAATGCATTTAAAAGCTTTGGATGTTAACTTGTCTTTACCAGGAGTAAGATCATGAACAAAACAGGTACAACCAAAGACATGTGGGGATAGAGGATAGAGAGGAACATCTGGAAACAATAAGGTATAAGGAATGTCATTATTAAGCACAGATGAAGGCATGCGGTTGATGAGAAAGCAGGAAGCAAGTACTGCATCGGCCCAGAAGTGAAGAGGAACATGCATGTGGATAAGAAGAGTTCTTGCAATCTCAATGAGATGTCTATTCTTTCGTTCAGCTACTCCATTTTGTTGTGCAGTGTGAGGACAAGTGGTTTGGTGTAAAGTACCCTTTGTGGCTAAGAAATTAGAAAAGTCAACAGAAACATATTCCTTAGCATTATCACTTCGTAAAATACGAATAGAAGCACCAAATTGAGTATGGATTTCAGCAGAGAACTTTTGATAAATAGAAAATAATTCAGAACGGTTTTTCATTAAATAAATCCAAATACAACGGGAAAAATCATCAATAAAAGTAACGAAATACCGAAATCCTAAAACAGACACACTACGATTAGGACCCCAAATATCTGAATGAATAATAGAAAAAGGAGCATCAGCTCGTTTATTGACTCGATTAGCAAAGGAAGAGCGTATGTGCTTTCCTTGCTGACATGACTGACAATCTAAAGTCTGAAGACCAGATAAAAGAGGAACCATCTTTTGTAATTTTGAAAGACTAGGATGCCCAAGACGACTGTGGATGAGTTGTGGAGATTCTGTGATAGAACAAACAACTGAAGGTCTCGGCACAACCAGGTAGAACAGACCCCGTGACTCACGGCCCACTCCAATCGTCTTCCCCGTACCCGGGTCCTGCACAGAAACAGAATGATTTGAGAAGGTGACGATACAGTTAAGAGAACTGATCAATTTACTAACAAATATTAAATTATAAGGGATGTGAGGAATGTAATAGACAGATGTTAAGGTCAATGAGGAGGTTGGACAGATTTGTCCAATCCCATGAACGGGAGCCTTAGTTCCATCAGCAAGAGTAAAGGAGGGTAATTTATCAGATAAGAGATGAAAAGAGTTCCTTATTGTAGAAAATCAAAATTAAAATTCAATTATTTTTCCGTTTTTATTTTCTATTAATTAGGATTGATTGTAATTAATTAGAATCCGTTATTTTATTAATTAGAATTAATTATGATTGAGTTATAGGTGAGTCATAGGTGAGTCATAAGTGAGTCATAGCTGAGTCATGCTCATTTACTTTTTCTTTGTATAAATACTCCTCATTCCTCATGTAAATGATTATATATTAATATACATAAACTTTTTCAATATGGTATCAAGAGCGGGTTTGTTCCTACCCTAGATCAGCCACCTTCAAGGCTGAAAAACCGTCCAAATACCTCCTCAATTCTGTCCAAACACAGAAACATAATCTACATACCTCCGATCAAGAAAGTGAAGTAACCATTCGACTCAGAAGGCTCCGACGAGTTGAAAAAAATTAAAAACTTGATTTTTTCATCCACGGTCAAATCCTCTCTCTTCCTTCACGTCTTCCTCAGAGCGTTCTTCTGCTTCCTCATCTGTTCCCAATACTCAGTCCTCTGGAGACAACTTAAGTATGCAGATTACTAGTCACCGGTTGAACGGTAAAATTTTTCTGCCATGGTTTCAATCTGTTAAGTTGGTGATCCGGGCAAAAGGAAAGATGGGTTATCTTGAGGGAAAAATGAAGAAACCTGCTGAAGATTCTCCTGATTATGAAAATTGGGAGATTAATAATTCCTTGGTAGTGGCATGGCTGACTAATTCCATGGAACCACATATTGGCCAAACCTATTTGTTCTTCGACACTGCCAAGGAGATTTGGGATACTATTCAACAAAATTATTCAGATCTTGAAAATACCTCTCAAGTCTTTGAACTGAGAAATAAGTTGAGAGACTTTCGTCAAAAGGGTATAACTATTACTGAATATTTTACTGCACTAACAAATTTATGGCAGGAATTGGATCTTTATTATGCATCCGATATTAAAGGATTGAAAGCTAATACCCAATTTAAAAAACACTTGGAGAAGGAAAGACTATATGATTTCCTTGCCGGACTCAACCAAGATCTTGATGAGGTTCGTGGTCGAATATTGGGGCAGCGACTGTTACCCTCACTTGCTGACGCCTTTGCTGAAGTTCGTAGAGAAGCCAGTAGACGGAGAGTTATGCTGGGAGAAAAAGAGTCGCTTGATAAGTCTGATGATATGTCTTCATTAGCTGCCAACCATACCATTGACCGTTCCTCTGAAGAATCAAAACGGGATGGTCGTCCATGGTGAACCCATCGCAATAAAATTGGTCATACCTGTGAGAAATGTTGGGAAATCCACGGGAAACCTGCAAATTGGAAGCC
Organism: Gastrolobium villosum; assembly: GCA_032173675.1. Taxonomy (NCBI): domain Eukaryota; kingdom Viridiplantae; phylum Streptophyta; class Magnoliopsida; order Fabales; family Fabaceae; genus Gastrolobium; species Gastrolobium villosum. Next base: position 15,229 of record JAVKPL010005053.1, on the reverse strand, counting down.
TAAAGGAAAAAGTAAAGGTCGTGCATATTAGGTCTCTACTGATGATAAGGTTGATGAGCCTCATGCATCCTCTAACTCTGATGGTGTCTTTCTTAGCAAGACTCAGTTTGAACAATTTCAGAGACTTTTGAGTCAACCTCCTAAAGCCACTAGTAATGTGGTCCATGGATCCTTTCAGACTTTTCATGTTGATAGTCAAAATCCTTGGATCCTTGATTATGGAGCCTCTGATCATATGACAGGTAATCTTGGCTTGTTTTGTTCATACACTCCATATTCTGAACCCTCTAGGGTCAAGATCGCCGATGGCAGTTTTTCCCAGATTGCGGGACACGGAACCATTAAACTTTCTGAGCTGATTAATTTAACATCAGTTCTTTATGTTTCTTCTCTGACTTGTAATCTCATTTCCATAAGCAAGCTGACTTCTGAGTTGCATTGCTTTGCTAAATTCTTTCCACATGGTTGTGTTTTTCAGGAACAAGACTCGGAGAGGAAGATTGGCAGTGCTAGAGAGGATGGTGGACTTTACTACTTTGAGGAGGATGTGACTCATGAAGCCGTTTTCGTAGAAAAAAACTCCATGTTTCCTTTTGATTCATGTAATGATGTTATGCTGTGGCACCGCAGACTAGGCCATCCAAATTTTATTTATCTTCAGAAGTTGTTACCAAACTTATTTATTAATAAAAGTCATAGTTTGTTTTCTTGTGATATTTGTCAACTTGCGAAGCATACTCGTGCTCATTATCCTTCTAAAGTTCACCATGATTCTTCCCTATTTTCCTTAATTCATAGTGACATATGGGGTCCAGCCCGTGTTAAAAATATTTCAGGTACTCGATGTTTCATTACCTTCATTGATGACCATTCCCGAGTTTGTTGGGTATATCTTCTAAAGGACAAGTCCGATGCTGCATCCGTGTTTAAAAAATTTCATGCCATGGTTCAAACCCAATTCCAAGTTGCTATACAAATTCTTCGTTCAGATAATGGCAAAGAGTACTTTAACTCTATTCTTGGAGAATATCTTTCCCAACATGACATCCTTCACCAAAGCTCGTGTCCTGACACACCCCAACAAAACGGAGTTGCGGAAAGAAAAAACCGACATTTCCTTGAAGTTGCTCGAGCTCTTATGTTTACCACGAGTGTTCCTAAATATCTTTGGGGAGAGGCAGTTCTCACTGCCTCGTTTCTGATAAATCGAATGCCATCTCGCATTCTAAAATTTCAGTCTCCTCTTTCTCGTCTTTGTCGTACCTTCCCTTCCTTCCGAGGCGTCTCCTCCTTACCTCCCAAGTTATTTGGTTGTGTTGTATTTGTCCATATTCCCTCCCATCAACGGTCTAAGCTTGATCATAAATCTCTCCATTGTGTCTTTATTGGTTATTCTCCTACTCAACGTGACTATAAGTGTTATTCACCCTCCCTTCGTAAGGTCTTTGTCTCTATGGATGTCACCTTTTCTGAGAATGACTCTTCCCTTTGACTTCTCTTCAGGGGGAGTCTATAGGAGTAGATGAAGATCAATCATGGGAACCTACTGATGCCACAGTATTACCTCTATTTTTGGAAACAGGGGGAGCTACAGAATCCACACCATCAGGAGCCTCCTCAAAGTGGGGACAAGTTTATAGCAGGCGAAAGCCTCCTCAAAGTGTGAATAACCCAGAGCCTCTACACTGCCAGGATTCTGAACCATGTTCTAGTTCCAGCACCCCAACACTTGAGTGCCATGATGAAAATGATCTAAACTTGCCATTGCACTCAGAAAAGGTACTCGATCTTGTACTACTCATCCTATTTCTAATCAGATTTCATATGGAAAGTTGTCCCCAGGGTTCCGTGCTTTCAATACTATGTTGGATAGTACAAAGATACCGAGAAATATACATGAGGCTCTCGATGATCAAAAATGGAGAGATGCTGTCTTTGAAGAAATGAATGCTTTAGAAAGAAATGGAACTTGGGAGATAGTGACCCCACCCAAGGGAAAACAGGCAGTAGGATGCAAATGGTTGTTTACAATAAAATTCAATGCAGATAATAACATCAACAGATACAAGGCAAGATTGGTTGCAAAGGGTTTCACTCAGACTCATGGGATAGATTATCATGAGACTTTTGCTCCGGTTGCTGAAGTCAATACCATCCGAGTTCTCTTATCTCTTGCTGCCAACCTAGATTGGCCTCTACAACAGTTAGATGTGAAGAATGCATTCCTAAATGGTGACTTACATGAAGAAGTCTATATGGATCCTCCACCTGGTTTTGAAAAGGGAAATGGATCAGTGTGTAAACTAAAAAAATCTCTATCTGGATTGAAACAGTCTCCCAGAAAATGGTTCGACAAATTCACACAAGCAGTCAAAAGAAGAGGCTTCATTCAAGCACAGACTGATCATACTCTCTTCCACAAACACTCTAAGGATGGTAAAATTGCTATTCTTATTGTATATGTAGATGATATAATTCTTACAGGTGATGATATTGAGGAATTGAACACCTTGAAGAAATATCTAGCAGCTCAATTTGAACTCAAAGATCTTGGCACTCTCAAATATTTTCTTGGTATGGAAGTTGCTAGGAGCAAAACAGGCATCACTCTTACTCAAAAGAAATATGTTCTAGATCTTTTGATGGAAATAGGAATGTTAGGATGTAAACCTGCTGAGACACCCGTGTAACCTAATACCAAGTTAGGTATTGAAGATGGGAATGAGGTGGATAAAGAACAGTATCAACGATTGGTTGGTAAACTAATTTACTTATCTCATACGCGTCTTGACATTGCCTTTGCGGTGAGTATGATTAGTCAATTCATGCACTCACCCAAGGAAAAGCATCTTAGTGCAGTCTATAGGGTGTTTCGATACCTCAAGAACACTCTAGGAAGAGGATTATTATTTAAAAAGGGGTATAAAAGAACGATTGAAATATACACTGATGCAGATTGGGTAGGCTCATCAGTAGACATGAGATCTACCACAGGCTATTGCACCTATGTATGGGGAAATCTTGTTACTTGGAGAAGCAAAAAGAAAACAATGGTTACAAGAAGTAGTGCTGAAGCAGAATTTCGAGCTTTAGCTCATGGAGTTTGTGAAGGAATCTGGTTGAGAAGACTTCTTCAAGAGTTGAAGATTTCATATTCCCTACCAATAAAACTATATTGTGATAACAAGGCAGCTGTTAGCATTGCTCAAAATCCTGTGCATCATGATCGAACAAAGCATGTGGAAGTTGATCGTCACTTCATCAAAGAAAAATTAGATGATGGAAGTGTGCGTATGATGTATGTTCCAACCAAAGAGCAAACTGCAGATATCCTTACCAAGGGCCTACACCGTCCAGCATTCGAAGACTTGATTGGCAAGTTGGGAATGATCAACATTTACCTCCCAACTTGAGGGGGAGTATAGAAAATCAGAATTAAAATTAAATTATTTTTCCGTTTTTATTTCCTATTAATTAGGATTGATTGTAATTAATTAGAATCCGTTATTTTATTAATTAGAATTAATTATGATTGAGTCATAGGTGAGTCATAAGTGAGTCATAGCTGAGTCATGCTCAGTTACTTTTTCCGTGTATAAATACTCCTCATTCCTCATGTAAATGATTATATATCAATATACATAAACTTTTTCAATACTTATTACCACAGAGGTGATCAGTAGCACCTGAGTCAAATATCCAAGGACCAAGTGATGTAGAATGAGAAACACAAGCAACAGGATTACCAGTTTCTGAAGTCTGAGATTGAGGAGAGGCTTTCCTGAGAAGGTTCTGGAATGCTGCATAGTCTTCAGAGGATAGAGAGACTGTACCATCTGAAGCAGTATCTGATTAAGCTATATTAGTAGCAAAAGAAGGTCGCAGATGAGGATACTTTGTGTAGCAGCGTTCCTCATAATGACCAAGTTGCTGACAGTAATGACAACAAGGTCGCTGACCACGTCCTCCTGAGCCACGTCCTCCTGGGCCACATCTTCCTAGACCACTTCCTCCTAGGCCACGGCCTCCTGGGCCTCTACCACGACCACGTCCACCTCCAATATTACGGGAAACTAGGGCAGTAGGATCAACAACGGAAGATGATGCAGGAGCAGATTTCTTATTCAAATTCAGAAGACGCTGATATGTCATGCATAGATCAAGCTCCCCACTCGTCAAAATAGTATCACGGACATTATCATATTCTTCTGGAAGGCCAGAAAGTGTGGCAACCATAAAGAGACGTTCTACCTGTTTTCGATATGCAATAGAATCAGTAGGGTAAGGCAGCATATCCAAATATGCCTGCATCAAAGATCGACTCTTGCCAACATATGTCTCCATCTGAATGTCGGATGATTTGCTTAATTCCATAAACTGAGAGATGATGAAATAGAGTTGCTGAAAATCATTAGTGTAGAGGTTCTTTGCTTCCTCCCATACTTCAGTGCAAGTTTGAAATGAATAAAAGATATCCAAGATGACTGGATCAATAGATTGCCAGACGATACTCAGAAGCTGGTTGTCAATCTTCTCCCAATCAGATTTGTCCTCTTTAGGGACATCAGTAGACTTAGTTGTGAGATGGTTCCCATATCCTTGTCCAAAGAACCAAACTCGAACAGAAGTGGCCCAATTTTTGTAATTAACAGATCCCTTCAATTTTGAAGAGGTAATGGACCCCACATTGGTAGAGATGATATTGGGAGAATTTTTCGTAGGAGGAGATGGAGAATTGACCTCTAAATGAATAGAAGAGTTCGTTGCCATAGGACGAAATCACAAAGATATTAACCGAATAAATAGAAACGAACCTGATCACCAATCAAGAAGCGGTGCGCACCAAAAATTAGACCCACAAAGAAACAACCACAGATCCAGGAAGAGGAGGAGGAGACGAGCTTCTCTGTCCAAGATCGGCCGGAAAAAGTCGCCAGAACAGTGCTCACGTGCCGGCAGAAGGTGGCGCGTGAAGCCCACGCGCAGAGGAGACAGGCGGCGCGTGAGAGCGCGTGCCAACTCCGATGATGGCCGGACCGCCGCAGAACTGGTCGCCGGAAGGAGAGGGTGTTGATCGCATGGTGTCCGGACTGAAAACTCGCCGGAAAAGTGCTCCGGCGGCCTAAACAGTGGCTGACGGCGGCTGACGGTGGCTGACGGCGGTTCTGGTGACCGTCGGAGGTGTGGACGCGTGCAAAAGGTGCTTGGAGGGGACTTACAGTCCTTGATGGCTTGCCGGAAGGACGCACAGCCAAGAAAAAATGACTCCTAGGCGGAAGCTTGGGTTCCCAGAACAAAAGAACAGCTCTGGTACCAAGTTAAATATAAAGAATATATGAAATATATATTGAATGAATAATTACGATACAAGAGCTCTCTATATATAGAGACTCGTAAAACCTAAAGAGCTAAGTTTACCCTATGTGAGACTATCTAATATATACTGAACAATTATATACGATGTAGGACTATCTAATATATATAACAAATATTCTAACAATTTGTATTATTTTCCTAGCTTTCTAGTTTCCTAATATAAGAGATTGTGTAAATCATGAATAAGTAGAAGTTTTTGTTAAGGATTTCCTCAATCAATTCATAAATCTCTCTTTCATTTGGTATTTGAGCAGGTTCGTTCTGGGCATGGCATAACCCTAAGCACAGTTTGTCCAAAACTAATTAGTTATCGTCGTCCTTCATGCCATTGTCTAGGCTAGCTTCCAACTCGTTGTAAAGGTACAAATCCTTCCAAAAACTACAAACCAACTTGAACTTGGAGCGTTCTCACTAGAGACTTTGTAAGCATCATGGAGAAGGTATTTATTGCTCAATCTCCTAGGTAAGGGTTATAGTTTAGGGAAGTTTGTTGAAATCATTTAGGGGGTGTTTGGTAGAGGAGAAATTTTTTTTATCTGGGAATCATGATTTCCGGGAATATAATAGGAAGTAGATTTTCTGGGAGTGTTATAAAAAAAGTGTTTGGTAGGACAAAATATTCCCAGGAATGTTGGATCGATTTTCCTAATGCTGTGTTTGGTTGATTGTAGATGGGAATGTATATCGAATTTACAAGATTAACCTTTATAATTATTTATTTTATTTTAGTTTTTGAAAATTAGGAAACGTGATTTCCACATCATGCTCACGCTCTTCTTCCTCGTGATGCATTGCTCTTGACGGAGAGTCGAATCTGGGGAAAATCCTCATCTCTATCTCCTCCTTCTCTAGCTGCTCTTTATTTCTTTTAATCAACACTACTTTTACTTTTCTAGCTTGCTAGATTCTCTTTTCTTACGGGGCCAAGGGACATATATATAAGTATATTACCATTAACGTTGGCGACGAAGATAACAAAGAAGTAGGGGAAGCGGCGTCGCCGGGCAGGCAAGCAGAGGAAGGGGCATGAATCAGCTCTCGATTTTTTGGAGAAAATTATCACTGACCAGGGCAAAATAGCAGGGTATTTTTGTCCCTTGAAAATTACAAAACATTTCCATTCAATGGTATTTTTCTTCACAAAAGTGAATCATGGGCTTCTGATTTTCCTGGAATTTTTTTTTCTTTTCATGTACCAAACATGGGTATATTAAAATGCCAATATGAGTTTCCCATGATTCTAAAAAAAATCCCCCTACCAAACACCCCCTTAAGGCTCCTTGAATCTTACCCAAATATCGGACATAGAAGCATCGAACTGAAGAAGCAATGACATTTATGAGGTTTTGACATACCTCATAGAGGTGTTGTGGCTTGAGTCGAAACTAATTTGCAGATATCATGGGCACAAATGAATATTGGCTTTGATGATGCTAGAGAGTTGGGCATCAATCCTAGCCCGCATGAACTGTTCAGTGCTGGCACCAAGTTGGATTTGGTAATGAGGTGGTCTAGTGATGGAACCCAGAAAAATATAGCACTGACTTCGTTAACAATGGAGGCGTAGCCTCTTTTTACACACACTAATACAAAGATAAAATGCAAAAAATAAACACTAAGAAACCTCAACTCCCCCTCACAGCCAACACACCTAGGCTCCAAGAGTTACCTAGAGGATCCCAAATTTCCCCACTAACAAATTTTGAATTCATCCATACCCACATTGCCTACCTTTTATCCTATACTTCAGGATTATTCTAGAACAATTTCTATAACAAACTAACTAATTCACTAACTTTTTGGCCCATGGCCCATCAATGCTCCCCTCCAAAACTCACCTTGTCGTCAAGGTGAAGGAAGAGGACAAGTGATGTGATAGAACCGCCACCAGGATCCCATTGTTTGAAGCCTCTCGACCTAATTAACAGCTTCAATTTTTGAACCATAAGACTGGCCATAAAACTATGGGATGCCCAAATGTCCATCAAAATTCTTGTTTTCTTCCCCAGATTTGCAAGCCATGCATATCCCAGCGCCTCCTTCACCACCCTTGTTGCTCTTCATATTGTCTCTGCACTATCATGTCTCGGTGGATCAAACAAAGGCATGAGTCCAATAAATTGCCAAGGCCCTCTTTGGCTTCCTTTCCTTCCATTAGGAACTTCTTGGTAGGATACTGATACAAAAGTAAGAATGTTACATTTGATTAGAGAAGCTAAAATGTTAAGTCCAGGATTTGCAAATTCGTGTTCTGATTTTAAGGCACAGTTTCAGTTGGGTTCAAAAGTTATTTTGGGTCAAATTATGATTAGTTGGCTGCCATGGGTCAACTATGAAGGTAGATCAAAGTTTTAGCATTTAAAGTGCAATCAAGAGATCTTTAATGGTGATTAACTCTTGGGAGCATGACTCTTGGGAGTTGGGTTTAATTATTGTTATTTCTATTTCTTAAGCAACACAATTCTTGGGAGCATGACTCTTAAGAGTTGGGTTTAGTTATTTTTATTTCTATTTCCTAAACAACACAATTCTTATAGTTACATGTCTCTTTGTATTCTCATGCTTTTAGTTATTCTATAAACATGGGATATTTTGTAATGCAGAATACAAATTTGATAAATGAAAAGTGTGTTGCAAGTTCTCAAACTTGTCTTGAATCTTGTTATCTTTGTCTAACCTTGGATTAGTGGTGAGGCTAGTGGGTTCTTTGTCAGTTGGGATGGTGACTTAGCCTTTAATCTCAATTGTGGTGGACTCTTATCTATCCCATTTATTTTTACAGAGTGTATTTTCCCTTTTTCTCACACCCATCATGTATCAGATACTGGAAGAGACTGTAAGCCTTGCTCTGCAAACTTATCCCTAATAGCATGAACTCTTTGTTTCATTCCTGATTTATTGTGCGCAACGTTCAAAATCTGCTCTGGTGCACCTTTGCTGACACGATGCATTTTATCTTTGTTGAGATATATAAAACCATTAATGTAGCCTCACCCAACAGTTTAAGCTTTTGCGTTGAATTGGTTCTTTACATGGTATCAAAGTCTCGTGTCCCGGGTTCAATCATCGCCGCCCCCAACTTTATTTCAAGTGGAATTTCTTTGTTCGCACAGGTAGGTAGGCCTGTGCATTGTCCACCCTTCAAAGCTCAGCGGGCTCTCGTGTGAGGGGGCGTGTTGAGATATATAAAACCATTAATGTAGCCTCACCCAACAGTTTAAGCTTTTGGGTTGAATTGGTTGTTTACAATCTTCATTATTTATATAAGTAAAAGCATTAATTGGATTGAAGGTATCAACCCTTGCCTCTTTTGGATTACCTAACATCTCTACAACACGAACATCTTGGTTTTTCACTTTGGAAGCCCAAGCAGCCTTGAGAACAACACTATCTGTGTTTGACCCATTAGATCCAGTTTGCCCATAACTGTTACTTAAATTGGGCCGTGAAACAAAATTTGGTTGGGCTTGATTTGTCCATGCCGGCCAAGTGTCAAGCCCACTACCCAACCTATTAATACTTTTTGGACCATTTGTGTTAATTCCCATTGCCCAACACTTCCTAACAGGCTCAGCCCAATACTTCCCCATCTATTGGCATCTCAAAACTATTTGGGGCCTTGCTGTAGAAAATGGTCACGCGTGCGTGATAACTCTCCTCCACAAATGGTCTACCCATACGTTTGCTTCCACCATTGTCTCGGCTTTCTGCCTTCTCCTCCGATGTAAGTCGCCGGAATCTTGCTCCCTGTCACTTGCCATTATACATTGCTTTTATTGCACCACCGCACGAATACTGAGTTGTAGTCCCATGATCTTTGGTGTTTTGTGCGTTGTTGCCCTTCGTTTTGGCAAACTGTTTGCACCGTTGTCGATCCGCCGTTTCCGCCGCCGTCCACTGTCGGAACCTCGCGTGTCTGTCACTGCTATTGTTGATCTCCACTGACCCTCCTTGCATAGCTCTTCCCTTTCGTTTCTTTCTTTGTTTTTATCTGATTCTTCGACTTTTTCTTTTTCTTCTATGTTTGCTTTCTCATCTTCTTTGGTGCTTGCACCTTCTTCTTTTTTCTTCTTTTTCGTCTTCTTCATTATCTTCGCTACTTGCTCCCGTTTTGTCTTCTTCTGCTTCCACTTCCACTTCTGATTTCTCTTCTTGTTCGGTCTCTGCTTCATTTTTTTCTTTGACGTTTCAATCTACTTCATTTCCTCCTTTTTCTTCTTTTATTTCCTCTTCGATTATTTTTGCTCCTCCTTCTCGTTCTTCGATTTCTTCTGCAATATCTTTTTTTTCTTCTTTTACTACTTCGTCAACATCAATTGCTGGATCTGATTTTAGAGATGTTATTCCCTCCCTATTTTCTATAGTGGAAAATACAAATTTCAGGTAGATATTCACTTATAAATGCTTTAGTAAAATCTACAATTTTGCATTAGGATTGTGACGATTCCAACGCATATACCAGTAGAGCGCAAAACCTCTAAGCCCATCTAGAGTTTCTGCTAATGGTAGTGATAAGCATCGTCCAGATCACACATTCACAGTTGGTGATTTGGTCTTAGTTTGTCTACAACCCTAATGTCAGGTTTCGGTAGCTCGATGTGCAAATCATAAGCTAGCAAAAAGGTTCTATGGCCCTTTCCCCTTTCAAAAGGTCATCAGTGTTGTGGCTTATCAATTTACCTTGCCCTCCACTAGTAAAATTCATCCTACTTTCCATATTTCTGCCTTGAATCCTTTTCACGGATTAGGATCGGTTAGTTCCTCTTCATTACCTCCTGATAGTGTGGATAATAAACCAGTTCAAGTGCTAGTGGTTATTTTAGATACTAGAATGATAAAGGTACGAGGGAAACCACAATCTTAAATTTGGTACAATGGTCTGATTTTGTACACGAAGATGCATCATGGGAGCTCACCTTTGAGTTGCGCAAGACTTATCCTCACCTTGACCTTGACGACAAGTTTACTGTAAATTGGGGGGGGGGAGGGGAGGTCGTTGGGCCATCCAGGTAGATCAGGGAGAACGAAGTCAGCCCCTGTTTGGGCCAAGGATTATGTGCCACGTGTTACAAAAGTTGAGAAGAATAGCTCTGGTAGTTAGGAGGTTACTTGTTTACGCTGGAAATAATGGTAGTGATAAGGGAAGTGTATAGTTTGTTACAAATATTAGTTATTGAAGGTGTAGAAATATAAGACTGAAATATACTTTTTCATATATTGATTGACACCCAAAGGGTTCATTATATACAGATTACAAAGTAGTTAAGGAGATGAAGTAATAAATAAAATACACAGTAACCAAAGAGACATCACACTAACCAAAGAGACATCACACTAATCAAAGAGACATCACACTAATCAAAGAGACAAGTAGTTAGAAATAATTAAGAGACTCTAGAATATTCTACACTCCCCCTCAAGTTGGGAGATATATATTGATCATCCCCAACTTGCTAATTAAATCCTCAAAGATGGGTTTGTGTAATCCTTTGGTGAGAATGTCGGCTGTTTGCTCCTTGGTAGGTATATATGACAAACATACACTACCCTCCTCCAATTTTTCTTTGATAAAATGACGATCAACCTCCACATGTTTGGTTCTGTCATGATGAACAGGATTTTGAGCAATACTGACAGCAGCCTTATTATCACAATAGAGTCTCACAGGTAGAGAATAAGATATCTTTAATTCTTCAAGAAGTCTTCTTAACCAGATTCCTTCACAAATACCATGAGCTAACGCTCGAAATTCTGCTTCTGCACTGCTTCTGGCAACAACAGTTTGTTTTTTACTTCTCCAGGTCACAAGATTTCCCCAGACATAGGTACAATATCCTGAAGTGGATCTTCGGTCCAATGCAGAGCCAGCCCAATCAGCATCTGTATAGATTTCTATCATCCTCTTGTGTCCTCTTTTAAAGAGCATTCCTCGACCAGGTGTGTTTTTGAGGTACTTGAGAATTCTATAAACCGCACTAAGGTGCTTTTCCTTAGGAGAATGCATGAATTGGCTAACCATGCTAACGGCAAATGCAATATCAGGTCGAGTGTGAGATAAATAGATCAGCTTCCCTACCAACCTTTGGTACTGCTCCCTGTCAACATCCTTTCCATCTTCAATTCCCAATTTAATATTGGGTTCAACTGGAGTTTCTGCAGGCTTGCACCCAAGCATACCTGTTTCTTGTAGCAGGTCTAGGATATATTTCTTTTGAGATAAGGAAATTCCCGCTTTGCTACGAGCAATTTCCATTCCAAGGAAATATTTGAGTGATCCAAGATCCTTTAGTTCAAACAGATTAGCTAAACCCCCCTTTAAAGATTTTATTTCCTCCCAGTCATCACCTGTGACAATTATGTCATCAACATAAACAATGAGGATAGCAATTTTGCCACTATCGGAGTGTTTAAAAAATAAAGTGTGATCAGTCTGAGCTTGGATAAATCCCCTTTCTTTAACAACACGAGTAAATTTTTCAAACCACTCTCTAGGGGATTGTTTAAGTCCATAAAGAGATTTCTTCAACATGCATACAGAACCATCTCCTTCTTCAAAACCAGGTGGTGGATCCATGTAAACTTCCTCATGTAAATCCCCATTTAAGAAAGCATTCTTTACGTCCAATTGATGCAAGGGCCAATCAAGGTTGGCAGCAAGTGATAGTAGGACTCGGATAGAATTAAGTTTGGCAACAGGAGCAAACGTCTCCTGATAGTCTATCCCATAAGTCTGGGTAAATCCTTTGGCAACCAATCTGGCCTTATATTTGTTGATGCTGTTATCTGCATTAAATTTTATTGTGAACACCCACTTGCAACCTACAGTTTTCTTTCCTCTGGGAAGTACCACGGACTCCCAAGTTCCATTTTTTTTAAGTGCATCCATTTCTTCAAAGACAGCATCCCTCCATTTAGGGTCATTAAGTGCCTCTTGGATATTTTTTGGTATTTTTGTACCGTCTAATATAGTGTTGAAAGCACGAAAACCTGGAGACAACTTTTCATATGAAATGTGATGAGAAATAGGATGAGCAGTGCAAGATCTAGTACCTTTTCGAAGGGCAATAGGCATATCTAGGTCAGCTGTACCAGTGTTCTCAAGTGGATTGCTGGAACTAGGACACGGGTCAGAATCCTGGCAGTCTAGAGGATCTTGAGGAGATTTACGCCTGCTGTAGAATTTTCCCCATTTACCGGGAGGATCTCCAGTCTCTGGTATAGTTCCTGTCCTTGTTTCCTGTACATTAGCTCCCCCTGTCTCCAAAGGTAAAGGAACAACAGATGTTTCCAAAGGTAAAGGTAAGACAGAAGAATTATTTGGAATCCAAGACTTGTCTTCTTTTACACCTATAGACTCCCCCTGAAGAGAAGTCGAGGGAAAAAATGATTGTGTTTCATAAAAGGTAACATCCATAGAAACAAAGACCTTTCGAAGAGAAGGTGAGTAGCACTTGTAACCTTTTTGATTAGGAGGGTATCCTATGAAAACACATCTAACAGACTTTGGATCAAGTTTGGACCTTTGATGTTGAGGAATATGAACAAAAACTACACAGCCAAACAACTTTGGAGGAATATAAGAGAGAGCCCGAAAGGAGGGAAAAGAGCGGGTAAGGCAAAAAATGGGAGAATGAAAATTTAGGACACGAGAGGGCATCCGATTGATGAGATATGAGGCAGTCAAGACGGCCTCCCCCACAGGTATTTAGGGACATGCATTGAAAACAAGAGGGCTCTAGCAACTTCAATGAGATGTCTATTTTTTCTTTCAGCCACCCCATTTTGTTGAGGGGTGTTAGGACAAGAACTTTGATGGATAATGCCTTGCTTGGTTAGGTAATCACCAAGAACAGAATTAAAATATTCAGTACCGTTGTCAGTTCGCAGGATTTGGATAGAGGTCTGGAATTGAGTTTGTACCATAGCATGAAATTTTTTAAAAGTGGCTGCCGCTTCAGACTTATCCTTTAGAAGATATACCCAGCATACTCTAGAATGATCATCAATGAAGGTAATAAACCAACGAGTTCCAGATATATTTTTTTCACGAGCTGGCCCCCAAATATCACTATGAACCAATGTAAATGGAGACGAAACATGATAATCTCTAGGAGAATAAGAAACACGAGAGTGTTTGGCAAACTGACAATCCTCACAAAAAAAGGAACTTGGTTTTTTATTGATAAATAAGTTTGGAAACAACTTTTGAAGATAAAAGAAATTTGGGTGTCCTAAACGACGATGCCACAACAAGACATCATTACAATCGTCTGATAAACATAAAGAGTGGTTTGCAAAAAATCTCTTTTCATGAGAATCTTCTTCAAAATAGTAAAGCCCTTCTTCCTCTCTAGCACTGCCAATCATCATCCCCGAATCCTGTTCCTGAAAAACACAGGTTTTGGCAGAGAATTTAGCAACACAATGCAATTCAGAGGAAAGTTTACTAATAGAGATCAGGTTACAAGTAAGAGAAGGGACATGAAGGACAGAATTCAGAGTAATATGTTCAGAGAGCTTAATGGATCCCTTTCCCGCAATAGTAGAGAAACTACCATCAGCAGTCCTTATTCGTGACTGGTGATAATAAGGGATATAAGAACAAAACAAGGATGCATTACCTGTCATATGATCAGAAGCTCCTGAATCAAGAATCCAACGACTACTATGATCAACATGGAGTGCCATACCTTGTTGAGCAACATGACTAGTTGCCTCAGCAGATTTAGACATCACTTTCTGAAATTGCTCATACTGAGCTTTAGGGATGAATACACCATCGGAATTTGGAGAGGCACGAGACTCTTCACCCTTATCATCAGAAGAGATTTGATAAGCACGACTCTTATTTGGCCCCTTTGCTTTCCAGTTTGGTGGTTTTCCATGAATTTCCCAACATTTTTCGCGAGTGTGACCACTCTTATTGCAGTGAGAACACCATCGGTCAGAACGTTTTGCATCACTAGGGGAACGAGGAGTATGTTTTGCTACTAAAGCAGATACATCGGAGGATTTAGAGTTCTTGTCCCCCAACATTACCTTTCGGCGAAGTTCTTCCCGTCGTACCATAGAAAAAGCAGCTGCAATGGAAGGTAATGGGTTCTGCCCCAATATCCTTCCACGAACATCGTCAAGATCACGATTAAGACCAGCAAGAAAATCATAGAGACGTCTTTTCTCTAAGTAACTTTTAAACCTTGCATTGGCTTCTAAACCTTGAAGATCTGCTGCATCATAAAGGTCCAACTCCTGCCACAGAGTTTTTAAAGCAAGAAAGTATTCAGTAACAGACATCCCCTCTTGATGTCTCTCTTACCTTGGTGTTGAGTTCAAAAGCCTGAGAAGCATTGCCCAGGTCAGAATAATATTCTTTAACGGCATCCCAAATTTCCTGAGCCGTATCAAGAAACAAATAAGTTTGACTGATATCAGGATCCATAGAGTTAGTCAACCAGGTCATGACCAAGGCATTTTCAGTCATCCATTTATCATAATCAGGATCATCAGCTCCAGGTTTTTCCTTTTTCCATCAAGATACCCCATTTTCCCTTTTGCTTGGATAAACAGCTTGACAGATTGATGCCATTGCACATAATTTTTACCGTTTAAACGGTGGTTAGTGATCTGTATAGCTGGGTTGTCTCCGAAATATGAAGAAACACCGGAAATATTACCGGATAATTTTTCAGAATGCTTATTCTCAACCTCAATATTTTCAACTTCCATCGTTAAAAAAAAAAAGGAACTCAGAACAGGGACAGAATCAAAGAACCGAAGAGGAACCAACTGGACCCAGCAAGAAAAGTGCTCCAAATCGTGATTTAAACCCTCAGAACAGGAAGAGGGAGAGCAG
>JAVKPL010005052.1:0-23464 GCA_032173675.1 Gastrolobium villosum | reverse complement strand
AAATGGGTGAATAAAATAAATGAAAAAGAAATTGATTTTATGAAGTTTTTCGATGAAAAATGGAAACGGATGAATAAAATAAATGCAAAAGAAATTGATTTTGTGAAGTTTTTCGACGGAAAACAAATTCCGTCGAAAGCGGATGAATAAAATAAATGCAAAAGAAATTGATTTTGTGAAGATTTTTGACGGAAAATGGATTCCATCGAAGATTTTTGACGGAAAATAAATTCCATCGAACATGGATGAATAAAATAAATGCAAAAGAAATTGATTTTATGAAGTTTTTGGACGAAAAATGTATTCCGTCGAAGATTTTTGACGGAAAATGAATTCCGTCGAAAATGGATGAATAAAATAAATGCTAAAGAAATTGATTTTATCAAGTTTTTCGACGAAAAATGTATTCCGTCGAAAACAGATTAATAAAATAAATGTAAAAGAAATTGATTTTGTGAAGATTTGTAACGGAAAATGAATTCCGTCGAAAATGAAGTTTTTCGACGGAAACTGGATTCCATAGAAGATTTTTGATGGAAAATGGTTTCCGTCGAAGATTTTTGATGGAAAATGAATTCCTTCGAAAACGGATGAATAAAATAAATCAAAAGAAATTGATTTTGTGAAGTTTTTCGACGGAAAATGGATTCCGTCGAAGATTTTTAACGGAAAATAAATTCCATCGAACATGGATGAATAAAATAAATGCAAAAGAAATTGATTTTGTGAAGTTTTTCGACGGAAAATGGATTAGGTCGAAAAATTTTGACGGAAAATGTATTCCGTCGAAAACGGATGAATAAAATAAATGCAAAAGAAATTGATTTTGTGAAGTTTTTCAACGGAAAAAGAATTGCGTCGAAAATGGATTAATAAAATAAATGCAATAGAAATTGATTTTTTGAAGTTTTTCGACGGAAAATGGATTTCGTAGAAGATTTTTGATGGAAAATGGATTCCGTCGAAGATTTTTGACAGAAAATGAATTCCGTCGAAAACGGATGAATAAAATAAATGCAAAAGAAATTGATTTTGTGAAGTTTTTCGACGGAAAATGGATTCCGTCGAAGATTTTGGACGGAAAACGAATACCGTCGAAAATGGATTTTATGAAGTTTTTCGATGGAAAATGGATTCCGTCGAAAATTTTTGACGCAAAATGTATTCCGTCGAAAATGATGTTTTTCGACGGAAGATGGATTCCGTAGAAGATTTTTGATGGAAAATGGTTTCCGTCGAAGATTTTTGATGGAAAATGAATTCCTTCGAAAACGGATGAATAAAATAAATGCAAAAGAAATTGATTTTGTGAAGTTTTTCGACGGAAAATGGATTCCGTCGAAGATTTTTGACGGAAAATGAATTCCGTCGAAAATGGATGAATAAAATAAATGCATAAGAAATTGATTTTATGAAGTTTTTTGATGAAAAATGGATTCCGTCGAACATTTTTGACGAAAATGTATTCCGTCGAAAACGGATGAATAAAATAAATGCAAAAGAAATTGATTTTGTGAAGTTTTTCGACGGAAAACAAATTCCGTCGAAAACGGATGAATAAAATAAATGCAAAAGAAATTGTTTTTGTGAAGATTTTTGATGGAAAATGGATTCCGTCGAAGATTTTTGACAGAAAATGAATTCCATCGAAAACGGATGAATAAAATAAATGCAAAAGAAATTGATTTTGTGAAGTTTTTCGACGGAAAATGGATTCCGTCGAAGATTTTGGACGGAAAATGAATTCCGTCGAAAATGGATGAATAAAATAAATGCAAAAGAAATTGATTTTGTGAAGTTTTTCGACGGAAAAAGGATTCCGTCGAAGATTTTTGAAGGAAAATGAATTCCGTCGAAAATGGGTGAATAAAATAAATGAAAAAGAAATTGATTTTATGAAGTTTTTCGATGAAAAATGGATTCCGTCGAACATTTTTGACGAAAAATGTATTCCGCCGAAAACGGATGAATAAAATAAATGCAAAAGAAATTGATTTTGTGAAGTTTTTCGACGGAAAACAAATTCCGTCGAAAGCGGATGAATAAAATAAATGCAAAAGAAATTGATTTTGTGAAGATTTTTGACGGAAAATGGATTCCATCGAAGATTTTTGACGGAAAATAAATTCCATCGAACATGGATGAATAAAATAAATGCAAAAGAAATTGATTTTATGAAGTTTTTGGACGAAAAATGTATTCCGTCGAAGATTTTTGACGGAAAATGAATTCCGTCGAAAATGGATGAATAAAATAAATGCTAAAGAAATTGATTTTATCAAGTTTTTCGACGAAAAATGTATTCCGTCGAAAACAGATTAATAAAATAAATGTAAAAGAAATTGATTTTGTGAAGATTTGTAACGGAAAATGAATTCCGTCGAAAATGAAGTTTTTCGACGGAAACTGGATTCCATAGAAGATTTTTGATGGAAAATGGTTTCCGTCGAAGATTTTTGATGGAAAATGAATTCCTTCGAAAACGGATGAATAAAATAAATCAAAAGAAATTGATTTTGTGAAGATTTTTGACGGAAAATGGATTCCGTCGAAGATTTTTAACGGAAAATAAATTCCATCGAACATGGATGAATAAAATAAATGCAAAAGAAATTGATTTTGTGAAGTTTTTCGACGGAAAATGGATTAGGTCGAAAAATTTTGACGGAAAATGTATTCCGTCGAAAACGGATGAATAAAATAAATGCAAAAGAAATTGATTTTGTGAAGTTTTTCAACGGAAAAAGAATTGCGTCGAAAATGGATTAATAAAATAAATGCAATAGAAATTGATTTTTTGAAGTTTTTCGACGGAAAATGGATTTCGTAGAAGATTTTTGACGGAAAATGGATTTCGTCGAAGATTTTTGACGGAAAATGAATTCCGTCGAAAATGGATGAATAAAATAAATGCAACACAAATTGATTATGTGAAGTTTTTCGACGGAAAATGGATTCCGTCGAAGATTTTTGACGGAAAATGAATTGCGTCGAAAATGGATATAAAATAAATGCAAAAGAAATTGATTTTATGAAGTTTTTGACGGAAAATGTATTCCGTCGAAAATAAATGCAAAAGAAATTGATTTTGTGAAGTTTTTCGACGGAAAATGGATTCCGTCGAAGATTTTGGACGGAAAATGAATTCCGTCGAAAATGGATGAATAAAATAAATGCAAAAGAAATTGATTTTACGAAGTTTTTCGATGAAAAATGGATTCCGTCGAAGATTTTTGACGAAAAATGTATTCCGTCGAAAATGGATGAATAAAATAAATGCAAAAGAAATTGATTTTGTGAAGTTTTTCGACGGAAAAAGAATTTCGTCGAAAATGGATTAATAAAATAAATGCAAAAGAAATTGATTTTGTGAAGTTTTTAGACGGAAAATGGATTCCGTCGAAGATTTTTGATGGAAAATGAATTCCGTCGAAAATGGATGAATAAAATAAATGCAAAAGAAATTGATTTTGTGAAGTTTTTCGACGGAAAATGGATTCCGTCGAAGATTTTTGACGGAAAATGAATTCCTTCGAAAATGGATGAATAAAATAAATGCTAAAGAAATTGATTTTATCAAGTTTTTCGACGAAAAATGTATTTCGTCGAAAACAGATTAATAAAATAAATGTAAAAGAAATTGATTTTGCGAAGATTTTTAACGGAAAATGAATTCCGTCGAAAATGAAGTTTTTCGACGGAAAATGGATTCCGTAGAAGATTTTTGATGGAAAATGGTTTCCGTCGAAGATTTTTGATGGAAAATGAATTCCTTCGAAAACGGATGAATAAAATAAATGCAAAAGAAATTGATTTTGTGAAGTTTTTCGACGGAAAATGGATTCCGTCGAAGTTTTTGGACGGAAAATGTATTCCGTCGAAGATTTTTGAGGGAAAATGTATTCCGTTGAAAACGGATGAATAAAATAAATGCAAAAGAAATTGATTTTGTGAAGTTTTTCGACGGAAAAAGAAGTGCGTCGAAAACGGATTAATAAAATAAATGCAAAAGAAATTGATTTTTTGAAGTTTTTCGACGAAAAATGAATTGCGTAGAAGATTTTTGATGGAAAATGGATTCCGTCGAATATTTCTGACAGAAAATGAATTCTGTCGAAAACGGATGAATAAAATAAATGCAAAAGAAATTGATTTTAATAAGTTTTTCGACGAAAATTGTATTCCGTCGATGATTTTTGACGGAAAATGAATTCCGTCGAAAATGGATGAATAAAATAAATGCAAAAGAAATTGATTTTATCAAGTTTTTCGACGCAAAATGTATTTCGTCGAAGATTTTTGACGAAAAATGTATTCCGTCGAAAACGGATGAATAAAATAAATGCAAAATAAATGCAAAAGAAATTGTGTTTGTGAAGATTTTTGACGGAAAATGGATTCCGTCGAAGATTTTTGACGGAAAATGAATTCCATCGAAAACGGATGAATAAAATAAATGCAAAAGAAATTGATTTTGTGAAGTTTTTCGACGGAAAATGGATTCCGTCGAAGATTTTTGACGGAAAATGAATTCCGTCGAAAATGGATGAATAAAATAAATGCAAAAGAAATTGATTTTGTGAAGTTTTTCGACGGAAAAAGGATTCCGTCGAAGATTTTTGAAGGAAAATGAATTCCGTCGAAAATGGATGAATAAAATAAATGAAAAAGAAATTGATTTTATGAAGTTTTTCGATGAAAAATGGATTCCATCGAACATTTTTGACGAAAAATGTATTCCGTCGAAAACGGATGAATAAAATAAATGCAAAAGAATTTGATTTTGTGAAGTTTTTCGACGGAAAACAAATTCCGTCGAAAACGGATGAATAAAATAAATGCAAAAGAAATTGATTTTGTGAAGATTTTTGACGGAAAATGGATTCAGTCGAAGATTTTTGACGGAAAAAAATTCCATCGAACATGGATGAATACAATAAATGCAAAAGAAATTGATTTTGTGAAGTTTTTCGACGGAAAATGGATTAGGTCGAAAATTTTTGACGGAAAATGTATTCCGTCGAAAACGGATGAATAAAATAAATGCAAAAGAAATTGATTTTGTGAAGTTTTTCAACGGAAAAAGAATTGCGTCGAAAACGGATTAATAAAATAAATGCAAAAGAAATTGATTTTTTGAAGTTTTTCGACGGAAAATGGATTTCGTAGAAGATTTTTGATGGAAAATGGATTCCGTCGAAGATTTTTGACAGAAAATGAATTCCGTCGAAAACGGGTGAATAAAATAAATGCAAAAGAAATTGATTTTGTGAAGTTTTTCGACGGAAAATGGATTCCGTCGAAGATTTTGGACGGAAAACGAATACCGTCGAAAATGGATGAATAAAATAAATTCAAAAGAAATTGATTTTATGATGTTTTTCGACGAAAAATGTATTCCGTCGAAGATTTTTGACGGAAAATGAATTCCGTCGAAAATGGATGAATAAAATAAATGCTAAAGAAATTGATTTTATCAAGTTTTTCGACGAAAAATGTATTCCGTCGAAAACGGATTAATAAAATAAATGTAAAAGAAATTGATTTTGTGAAGATTTTTAACGGAAAATGAATTCCGTCGAAAATGAAGTTTTTCGACGGAAAATGGATTCCGTAGAAGATTTTTGATGGAAAATGGTTTCCGTCGAAGATTTTTGATGGAAAATGAATTCCTTCGAAAACGGATGAATAAAATAAATGCAAAAGAAATTGATTTTGTGAAGTTTTTCGACGGAAAATGGATTCCGTCGAAGATTTTTGACGGAAAATGAATTCCGTCGAAAATGGATGAATAAAATAAATGCATAAGAAATTGATTTTATGAAGTTTTTCGATGAAAAATGGATTCCGTCGAACATTTTTGACGAAAATGTATTCCGTCGAAAACGGATGAATAAAATAAATGCAAAAGAAATTGATTTTGTGAAGTTTTTCGACGGAAAACAAATTCCGTGAAAACGGATGAATAAAATAAATGCAAAAGAAATTGTGTTTGTGAAGATTTTTGACGGAAAATGGATTCCGTCGAAGATTTTTGACGGAAAATGAATTCGGATGGCAAATGAATTCCATCGAAAACGGATTAATAAATAAATGCAAAAGAAATTGATTTTGTGAAGTTTTTCGACGGAAAATGAATTCCGTCGAAAACGGATGAATAAAATAAATGCAAAAGAAATTGATTTTGTGAAGTTTTTCGACGGAAAATGGATTCCGTCGAAGATTTTTGACGGAAAATGTATTCCGTCGAAAACGGATGAATAAAATAAATGCAAAAGAAATTGATTTTGTGAAGTTTTTCGACGGAAAACAAATTCCGTCGAAAACGGATGAATAAAATAAATGCAAAAGAAATTGATTTTGTGAAGATTTTTGACGGAAAATGGATTCCGTCGAAGATTTTTGACGGAAAATGGAAAATGGATGAATAAAATAAATGCAAAAGAAATTGATTTTGTGAAGTTTTTCGACGGAAAATGGATTAGGTCGAAGATTTTTTGACGGAAAATGTATTCCGTCGAAAACGGATGAATAAAATAAATGCAAAAGAAATTGATTTTGTGAAGTTTTTCGACGGAAAATGGATTCCGTCGAAGATTTTTGACGGAAAATGGATTCCGTCGAAGATTTTTGACGGAAAATGGATTCCGTCGAAAATTTATGAATAAGATAAATGGAAAAGAAATTGATTTTGTGAAGTTTTTCGAAAAATGGATTCCGTCGAAAACGGATGAATAAAATAAATGCAAAAGAAATTGATTTTGTGAAGTTTTTCGATGGAAAATGGATTCCGTCGAAAACTGATAAATAAAATAAATGCAAAAGAAATTGATTTTGTGAAGTTTTTCGACGGAAAAAGAATTGCGTCGAAAACGGATTAATAAAATAAATGCAAAAGAAATTGATTTTATCATTTTTTCGAAGAAAATTGTATTTCGTCGAAGATTTTTGACGGAAAATGAATTCCGTCGAAAATGGATGAATAAAATAAATGCAAAAGAAATTGATTTTCTGAAGTTTTTCGACGAAAAACAAATTCCGTCAAAAACGGATGAATAAAATAAATGCAAAAGAATTTGATTTTGTGAAGTTTTTCGACGGAAAACAAATTCCGTCGAAAACGGATGAATAAAATAAATGCAAAAGAAATTGATTTTGTGAAGATTTTTGACGGAAAATGGATTCCGTCGAAGATTTTTGACGGAAAAAAAATTCCATCAAACATGGATGAATACAATAAATGCAAAAGAAATTGATTTTGTGAAGTTTTTCGACGGAAAATGGATTAGGTCGAAAATTTTTGACGGAAAATGTATTCCGTCGAAAACGGATGAATAAAATAAATGCAAAAG
Organism: Gastrolobium villosum; assembly: GCA_032173675.1. Classification (NCBI taxonomy): domain Eukaryota; kingdom Viridiplantae; phylum Streptophyta; class Magnoliopsida; order Fabales; family Fabaceae; genus Gastrolobium; species Gastrolobium villosum. The sequence goes on along the minus strand of JAVKPL010005052.1, from coordinate 16,112 downwards.
AAATTGATTTTGTGAAGTTTTTCAACGGAAAAAGAATTGCGTCGAAAACGGATTAATAAAATAAATGCAAAAGAAATTGATTTTTTGAAGTTTTTCGACGGAAAATGGATTTCGTAGAAGATTTTTGATGGAAAATGGATTCCGTCGAAGATTTTTGACAGAAAATGAATTCCGTCGAAAACGGGTGAATAAAATAAATGCAAAAGAAATTGATTTTGTGAAGTTTTTCGACGGAAAATGGATTCCGTCGAAGATTTTGGACGGAAAACGAATACCGTCGAAAATGGATGAATAAAATAAATTCAAAAGAAATTGATTTTATGATGTTTTTCGACGAAAAATGTATTCCGTCGAAGATTTTTGACGGAAAATGAATTCCGTCGAAAATGGATGAATAAAATAAATGCTAAAGAAATTGATTTTATCAAGTTTTTCGACGAAAAATGTATTCCGTCGAAAACGGATTAATAAAATAAATGTAAAAGAAATTGATTTTGTGAAGATTTTTAACGGAAAATGAATTCCGTCGAAAATGAAGTTTTTCGACGGAAAATGGATTCCGTAGAAGATTTTTGATGGAAAATGGTTTCCGTCGAAGATTTTTGATGGAAAATGAATTCCTTCGAAAACGGATGAATAAAATAAATGCAAAAGAAATTGATTTTGTGAAGTTTTTCGACGGAAAATGGATTCCGTCGAAGATTTTTGACGGAAAATGAATTCCGTCGAAAATGGATGAATAAAATAAATGCATAAGAAATTGATTTTATGAAGTTTTTCGATGAAAAATGGATTCCGTCGAACATTTTTGACGAAAATGTATTCCGTCGAAAACGGATGAATAAAATAAATGCAAAAGAAATTGATTTTGTGAAGTTTTTCGACGGAAAACAAATTCCGTCGAAAACGGATGAATAAAATAAATGCAAAAGAAATTGTTTTTGTGAAGATTTTTGACGGAAAATGGATTCCGTCGAAGATTTTTGACGGAAAATGAATTCCATCGAAAACGGATGAATAAAATAAATGCAAAAGAAATTGATTTTGTGAAGTTTTTCGACGGAAAATGGATTCCGTCGAAGATTTTGGACGGAAAACGAATACCGTCGAAAATGGATGAATAAAATAAATGCAAAAGAAATTGATTTTATGATGTTTTTCGACGAAAAATGTATTCCGTCGAAGATTTTTGACGGAAAATGAATTCCGTCGAAAATGGATGAATAAAATAAATGCTAAAGAAATTGATTTTATCAAGTTTTTCGACGAAAAATGTATTCCGTCGAAAATGGATTAATAAAATAAAGGTAAAAGAAATTGATTTTGTGAAGATTTTTAACGGAAAATGAATTCCGTCGAAAATGAAGTTTTTCGACGGAAAATGGATTCCGTAGAAGATTTTTGATGGAAAATGGTTTCCGTCGAAGATTTTTGATGGAAAATGAATTCCTTCGAAAACGGATGAATAAAATAAATGCAAAAGAAATTGATTTTGTGAAGTTTTTCGACGGAAAATGGATTCCGTCGAAGATTTTTGACGGAAAATGAATTCCGTCGAAAATGGATGAATAAAATAAATGCAAAAGAAATTGATTTTATGAAGTTTTTCGATGAAAAATGGATTCCGTCGAACATTTTTGACGAAAAATGTATTCCGTCGAAAACGGATGAATAAAATAAATGCAAAAGAAATTGATTTTGTGAAGTTTTTCGACGGAAAACAAATTCCGTCGAAAACGGATGAATAAAATAAATGCAAAAGAAATTGATTTTGTGAAGATTTTTGACGGAAAATGGATTCCGTCGAAGATTTTTGACGGAAAATAAATTCCATCGAACATGGATGAATAAAATAAATGCAAAAGAAATTGATTTTGTGAAGTTTTTCGACGGAAAATGGATTAGGTCGAAAATTTTTGACGGAAAATGTATTCCGTCGAAAACGGATGAATAAAATAAATGCAAAAGAAATTGATTTTGTGAAGTTTTTCAACGGAAAAAGAATTGCGTCGAAAACGGATTAATAAAATAAATGCAAAAGAAATTGATTTTTTGAAGTTTTTCGACGGAAAATGGATTTCGTAGAAGATTTTTGATGGAAAATGGATTCCGTCGAAGATTTTTGACAGAAAATGAATTCCGTCGAAAACGGATGAATAAAATAAATGCAAAAGAAATTGATTTTGTGAAGTTTTTCGATGGAAAATGGATTCCGTCGAAGATTTTGGACGGAAAACGAATACCGTCGAAAATGGATGAATAAAATAAATTCAAAAGAAATTGATTTTATGATGTTTTTCGACGAAAAATGTATTCCGTCGAAGATTTTTGACGGAAAATGAATTCCGTCGAAAATGGATGAATAAAATAAATGCTAAAGAAATTGATTTTATCAAGTTTTTCGACGAAAAATGTATTCCGTCGAAAACAGATTAATAAAATAAATGTAAAAGAAATTGATTTTGTGAAGATTTGTAACGGAAAATGAATTCCGTCGAAAATGAAGTTTTTCGACGGAAACTGGATTCCATAGAAGATTTTTGATGGAAAATGGTTTCCGTCGAAGATTTTTGATGGAAAATGAATTCCTTCGAAAACGGATGAATAAAATAAATGCAAAAGAAATTGATTTTGTGAAGATTTTTGACGGAAAATGGATTCCGTCGAAGATTTTTGACGGAAAATAAATTCCATCGAACATGGATGAATAAAATAAATGCAAAAGAAATTGATTTTGTGAAGTTTTTCGACGGAAAATGGATTAGGTCGAAAATTTTTGACGGAAAATGTATTCCGTCGAAAACGGATGAATAAAATAAATGCAAAAGAAATTGATTTTGTGAAGTTTTTCAACGGAAAAAGAATTGCGTCGAAAATGGATTAATAAAATAAATGCAATAGAAATTGATTTTTTGAAGTTTTTCGACGGAAAATGGATTTCGTAGAAGATTTTTGATGGAAAATGGATTCCGTCGAAGATTTTTGACAGAAAATGAATTCCGTCGAAAACGGATGAATAAAATAAATGCAAAAGAAATTGATTTTGTGAAGTTTTTCGACGGAAAATGGATTCCGTCGAAGATTTTGGACGGAAAACGAATACCGTCGAAAATGGATGAATAAAATAAATGCAAAAGAAATTGATTTTATGAAGTTTTTCGACGCAAAATGTATTCCGTCGAAAATGATGTTTTTTGACGGAAAATGGATTCCGTAGAAGATTTTTGATGGAAAATGGTTTCCGTCGAAGATTTTTGATGGAAAATGAATTCCTTCGAAAACGGATGAATAAAATAAATGCAAAAGAAATGGATTTTGTGAAGTTTTTCGACGGAAAATGGATTCCGTCGAAGAATTTGGACGGAAAATGAATTCCGTCGAAAATGGATGAATAAAATAAATGCATAAGAAATTGATTTTATGAAGTTTTTCTATGAAAAATGGATTCCGTCGAACATTTTTGACGAAAATGTATTCCGTCGAAAACGGATGAATAAAATAAATGCAAAAGAAATTGATTTTGTGAACTTTTTCGACGGAAAACAAATTCCGTCAAAAACGGATGAATAAAATAAATGCAAAAGAAATTGGTTTTGTGAAGATTTTTGACGGAAAATGGATTCCGTCGAAGATTTTTGACGGAAAATGAATTCCGTCGAAAATGGATGAATAAAATAAATGCAACACAAATTGATTATGTGAAGTTTTTCGACGGAAAATGGATTCCGTCGAAGATTTTTGACGGAAAATGAATTGCGTCGAAAATGGATGAATAAAATAAATGCAAAAGAAATTGATTTTGTGAAGTTTTTCGACGGAAAATGGATTCCGTCGAAGATTTTGGACGGAAAATGAATTCCGTCGAAAATGGATGAATAAAATAAATGCAAAAGAAATTGATTTTACGAAGTTTTTCGATGAAAAATGGATTCCGTCGAAGATTTTTGACGAAAAATGTATTCCGTCGAAAATGGATGAATAAAATAAATGCAAAAGAAATTGATTTTGTGAAGTTTTTCGACGGAAAAAGAATTTCGTCGAAAATGGATTAATAAAATAAATGCAAAAGAAATTGATTTTGTGAAGTTTTTAGACGGAAAATGGATTCCGTCGAAGATTTTTGATGGAAAATGAATTCCGTCGAAAATGGATGAATAAAATAAATGCAAAAGAAATTGATTTTGTGAAGTTTTTCGACGGAAAATGGATTCCGTCGAAGATTTTTGACGGAAAATGAATTCCGTCGAAAATGGATGAATAAAATAAATGCAAAAGAAATTGATTTTATGAAGTTTTTCGATGAAAAATGGATTCCGTCGAAGATTTTTGACGAAAATGAATTCCGTCGAAAACGGATGGATGAATAAAATAAATGCAAAAGAAATTGATTTTATGAAGTTTTTCGACGAAAAATGTATTCCGTCGAAAACGGATGATTAAATTAAATGCAAAAGAAATTGATGTAAGATTTTTGACGGAAAATGAATTCCTTGAAAATGGATGAATAAAATAAATGCTAATGAATTTGATTTTATCAAGTTTTTCGAAAAAAATGTATTCCGTCGAAAACGGATTAATAAAATAAATGTAAAAGAAATTGATTTTGTGAAGATTTTTAACGGAAAATGAATTCCGTCGAAAATGAAGTTTTTCGACGGAAAATGGATTCCGTAGAAGATTTTTGATGGAAAATGGTTTCCGTCGAAGATTTTTGATGGAAAATGAATTCCTTCGAAAACGGATGAATAAAATAAATGCAAAAGAAATTGATTTTGTGAAGTTTTTCGACGGAAAATGGATTCCGTCGAAGTTTTTTGACGGAAAATGTATTCCGTCGAAGATTTTTGACGGAAAATGTATTCCGTCGAAAACGGATGAATAAAATAAATGCAAAAGAAATTGATTTTATGAAGTTTTTCGACGGAAAAAGAAGTGCGTCGAAAACGGATTAATAAAATAAATGCAAAAGAAATTGATTTTTTGAAGTTTTTCGACGAAAAATGAATTTCGTAGAAGATTTTTGATGGAAAATGGATTCCGTCGAAGATTTCTGACAGAAAATGAATTCCGTCGAAAACGGATGAATAAAATAAATGCAAAAGAAATTGATTTTAATAAGTTTTTCGACGAAAATTGTATTCCGTCGATGATTTTTGACGGAAAATGAATTCCGTCGAAAATGGATGAATAAAATAAATGCAAAAGAAATTGATTTTATCAAGTTTTTCGACGCAAAATGTATTTCGTCGAAGATTTTTGACGAAAAATGTATTCCGTCGAAAACGGATGAATAAAATAAATGCAAAATAAATTGATTTTGTGAAGTTTTTCGACGGAAAACAAATTCCGTCGAAAACGGATGAATAAAATAAATGCAAAAGAAATTGATTTTGTGAAGTTTTTCGACTGAAAATGGATTCCGTAGAAGATTTTTGACGGAAAATGGAATTCCGTCGAAAGAAATTTTTTGAAAACGGATTAATAAAATAAATGCAAAAGAAATTGATTTTCTCGAAGTTTTTCGACGAAAAACAAATTCCGTCAAAAACGGATGAATAAAATAAATGCAAAAGAAATTGATTTTATGAAGTTTTTCGATGAAAAATGGATTCCGTCGAACATTTTTGACGAAAAATGTATTCTGTCGAAAATGGATGAATAAAATTAATGCAAAAGAAATTTATTTTGTGAAGTTTTTCGAGTTTTTCGACGGAAAACAAATTCCGTCGAAAACGGATGAATAAAATAAATGCAAAAGAAATTGATTTTGTGAAGATTTTTGACGGAAAATGGATTCCGTCGAAGATTTTTGACGGAAAATAAATTCCATCGAACATGGATGAATAAAATAAATGCAAAAGAAATTGATTTTGTGAAGTTTTTCGACGGAAAATGGATTAGGTCGAAATTTTTTGACGGAAAATGTATTCCGTCGAAAACGGATGAATAAAATAAATGCAAAAGAAATTGATTTTGTGAAGTTTTTCAACGGAAAAAGAATTGCGTCGAAAATGGATTAATAAAATAAATGAAATAGAAATTGAATTTTTGAAGTTTTTCGACGGAAAATGGATTTCGTAGAAGATTTTTTATGGAAAATGGATTCCGTCGAAGATTTTTGACAGAAAATGAATTCCGTCGAAAACGGATGAATAAAATAAATGCAAAAGAAATTGATTTTGTGAAGTTTTTCGACGGAAAATGGATTCCGTCGAAGATTTTGGACGGAAAACGAATACCGTCGAAAATGGATGAATAAAATAAATGCAAAAGAAATTGATTTTATGAAGTTTTTCGACGAAAATGTATTCCGTCGAAGATTTTTGACGGAAAATGGATTCCGTCGAAGATTTTTGACGGAAAATGTATTCCGTCGAAAACGGATGAATAAAATAAATGCAAAAGAAATTGGATTTGTGAAGTTTTTCGACGGAAAATGGATTCCGTCGAAGATTTTTGACGGAAAATGAATTCCGTCGAAAATGGATGAATAAAATAAATGCAAAAGAAATTGATTTTATGAAGTTTTTCGACGGAAATGGATTCCGTCGAACATTTTTGACGGAAAATGAATTCCGTCGAAAACGGATGAATAAAATAAATGCAAAAGAAATTGATTTTGTGAAGTTTTTCGACGGAAAATGGATTCCGTCGAAGATTTTTGACGGAAAAAAACGGATGAATAAAATAAATGCAAAAGAAATTGATTTTGTGAAGTTTTTCGACGGAAAATGGATTCCGTCGAAGATTTTTGACGGAAAATGAATTCCGTCGAAAATGGATGAATAAAATAAATGCAACACAAATTGATTATGTGAAGTTTTTCGACGGAAAATGGATTCCGTCGAAGATTTTTGACGGAAAATGAATTGCGTCGAAAATGGATGAATAAAATAAATGCAAAAGAAATTGATTTTGTGAAGTTTTTCGACGGAAAATGGATTCCGTCGAAGATTTTGGACGGAAAATGAATTCCGTCGAAAATGGATGAATAAAATAAATGCAAAAGAAATTGATTTTACGAAGTTTTTCGATGAAAAATGGATTCCGTCGAAGATTTTTGACGAAAAATGTATTCCGTCGAAAATGGATGAATAAAATAAATGCAAAAGAAATTGATTTTGTGAAGTTTTTCGACGGAAAAAGGATTCCGTCGAAGATTTTTGACGGAAAATGAATTCCATCGAAAATGGATGAATAAAATAAATGCAAAAGAAATTGATTTTGTGAAGTTTTTAGACGGAAAATGGATTCCGTCGAAGATTTTTGACGGAAAATGAATTCCATCGAAAATGGATGAATAAAATAAATGCAAAAGAAATTGATTTTGTGAAGTTTTTCGACGGAAAATGGATTCCGTCGAAGATTTTTGACGGAAAATGTATTCCGTCGAAAATGGATGAATAAAATAAATGCAAAAGAAATTGATTTTGTGAAGTTTTTCAACGGAAAAAGAATTGCGTCGAAAATGGATTAATAAAATAAATGCAAAAGAAATTGATTTTTGAAGTTTTTCGACGGAAAATGGATTCCGTATTTTTTATGGAAAATGGATTCGAAGATTTTTGACGAAAATGAATTCCGTCGAAAACGGATGAATAAAATAAATGCAAAAGAAATTGATTTTGTGAAGTTTTTCGACGGAAAATGGATTCCGTCGAAGATTTTTGGACGGAAAACGAATACCGTCGAAAATGGATGAATAAAATAAATACAAAAGAAATTAATTTTATGAAGTTTTTCGACGGAAAATGTATTCCGTCGAAAATGATGTTTTTTGACGGAAAATGGATTGCAAAAGAAATTGATTTTGGATTTTTCGGAAAATGGTTTCCGTCGAAGATTTTTGATGGAAAATGAATTCCGTCGAAAATGGATGAATAAAATAAATGCAAAAGAAATTGATTTTGTGAAGTTTTTCGACGGAAAATGGATTCCGTCGAAGATTTTTGACGGAAAATGAATTCCGTCGAAAATGGATGAATAAAATAAATGCAAAAGAAATTGATTTTATGAAGTTTTTCGATGAAAAATGGATTCCGTCGAACATTTTTGACGAAAATGTATTCCGTCGAAAATGGATGAATAAAATAAATGCAAAAGAAATTGATTTTGTGAAGTTTTTCGACGGAAAACAAATTCCGTCGAAAACGGATGAATAAAATAAATGCAAAAGAAATTGATTTTGTGAAGTTTTTGACGGAAAATGGATTCCGTCGAAGATTTTTGACGGAAAATGAATTCCGTCGAAAATGGATGAATAAAATAAATGCAACACAAATTGATTATGTGAAGTTTTTCGACGGAAAATGGATTCCGTCGAAGATTTTTGACGGAAAATGAATTGCGTCGAAAATGGATGAATAAAATAAATGCAAAAGAAATTGATTTTGTGAAGTTTTTCGACGGAAAATGGATTCCGTCGAAGATTTTGGACGGAAAATGAATTCCGTCGAAAATGGATGAATAAAATAAATGCAAAAGAAATTGATTTTACGAAGTTTTTCGATGAAAAATGGATTCCGTCGAAGATTTTTGACGAAAAATGTATTCCGTCGAAAATGGATGAATAAAATAAATGCAAAAGAAATTGATTTTGTGAAGTTTTTCGACGGAAAAAGAATTTCGTCGAAAATGGATTAATAAAATAAATGCAAAAGAAATTGATTTTGTGAAGTTTTTAGACGGAAAATGGATTCCGTCGAAGATTTTTGATGGAAAATGAATTCCGTCGAAAATGGATGAATAAAATAAATGCAAAAGAAATTGATTTTGTGAAGTTTTTCGACGGAAAATGGATTCCGTCGAAGATTTTTGACGGAAAATGAATTCCGTCGAAAATGGATGAATAAAATAAATGCAAAAGAAATTGATTTTATGAAGTTTTTCGATGAAAAATGGATTCCGTCGAAGATTTTTGACGAAAAATGTATTCCGTCGAAAACGGATGAATAAAATAAATGCAAAAGAAATTGATTTTGTGAAGTTTTTCGACGGAAAAAAATTCCGTCGAAAACGGATGAATAAAATAAATGCAAAAGAAATTGATTTTGTGAAGATTTTTGACGGAAAATGAATTCCGTCGAAAATGGATGAATAAAATAAATGCTAAAGAAATTGATTTTATCAAGTTTTTCGAAAAAATGTATTCCGTCGAAAACGAATTAATAAAATAAATGTAAAAGAAATTGATTTTGTGAAGATTTTTAACGGAAAGTAAATTCCGTCGAAAATGAAGTTTTTCGACGGAAAATGGATTCCGTAGAAGATTTTTGATGGAAAATGGTTTCCGTCGAAGATTTTTGATGGAAAATGAATTCCTTCGAAAACGGATGAATAAAATAAATGCAAAAGAAATTGATTTTGTGAAGTTTTTCGACGGAAAATGGATTCCGTCGAAGTTTTTTGACGGAAAATGTATTCCGTCGAAGATTTTTGACGGAAAATGTATTCCGTCGAAAACGGATGAATAAAATAAATGCAAAAGAAATTGATTTTGTGAAGTTTTTCGACGGAAAAAGAAGTGCGTCGAAAACGGATTAATAAAATAAATGCAAAAGAAATTGATTTTTTGAAGTTTTTCGACGAAAAATGAATTTCGTAGAAGATTTTTGATGGAAAATGGATTCCGTCGAAGATTTCTGACAGAAAATGAATTCCGTCGAAAACGGATGAATAAAATAAATGCAAAAGAAATTGATTTTAATAAGTTTTTCGACGAAAATTGTATTCCGTCGATGATTTTTGACGGAAAATGAATTCCGTCGAAAATGGATGAATAAAATAAATGCAAAAGAAATTGATTTTATCAAGTTTTTCGACGCAAAATGTATTTCGTCGAAGATTTTTGACGAAAAATGTATTCCGTCGAAAACGGATGAATAAAATAAATGCAAAATAAATTGATTTTGTGAAGTTTTTCGACGGAAAACAAATTCCGTCGAAAACGGATGAATAAAATAAATGCAAAAGAAATTGATTTTGTGAAGTTTTTCGACTGAAAATGGATTCCGTAGAAGATTTTTGACGGAAAATGGATTCCGTCGAAAATTTTTGACGGCAAATGAATTCCATCGAAAACGGATTAATAAAATAAATGCAAAAGAAATTGATTTTCTGAAGTTTTTCGACGAAAAACAAATTCCGTCAAAAACGGATGAATAAAATAAATGCAAAAGAAATTGATTTTATGAAGTTTTTCGATGAAAAATGGATCCCGTCGAACATTTTTGACGAAAAATGTATTCCGTCGAAAACGGATGAATAAAATAAATGCAAAAGAAATTGATTTTGTGAAGTTTTTCGACGGAAAACAAATTCCGTCGAAAACGGATGAATAAAATAAATGCAAAAGAAATTGATTTTGTGAAGATTTTTGACGGAAAATGGATTCCGTCGAAGATTTTTGACGGAAAATAAATTCCATCGAACATGGATGAATAAAATAAATGGAAAAGAAATTGATTTTGTGAAGTTTTTCGACGGAAAATGGATTAGGTCGAAATTTTTTGACGGAAAATGTATTCCGTCGAAAACGGATGAATAAAATAAATGCAAAAGAAATTGATTTTGTGAAGTTTTTCGACGGAAAATGGATTCCGTCGAAGATTTTTGACGGAAAATGGATTCCGTCGAAGATTTTTGACGGAAAATGAATTCCGTCGAAAATGGATGAATAAAATAAAAGCAAAAGAAATTGATTTTATCAAGTTTTTCGACGAAAAATGTATTCCGTCGAAAACAGATTAATAAAATAAATGTAAAAGAAATTGATTTTGTGAAGATTTTTAACGGAAAATGAATTCCGTCGAAAATGAAGTTTTTCGAAAATGGGAATAAAATGGAAATTGATTTTGTAGAAGATTTTTGATGGAAAATGGTTTCCGTCGAAGATTTTTGATGGAAAATGAATTCCTTCGAAAATGGATGAATAAAATAAATGCAAAAGAAATTGATTTTATGAAGTTTTTCGACGGAAAATGGATTCCGTCGAAGATTTTTGACGGAAAATGTATACCGTCGAAAACGGATGAATAAAATAAATGCAAAAGAAATTGATTTTGTGAAGTTTTTCGACGGAAAAAGAATTGCGTCGAAAACGGATTAATAAAATAAATGCAAAAGAAATTGATTTTTTGAAGTTTTTCGACGAAAAATGAATTTCGTAGAAGATTTTTGATGGAAAATGGATTCCGTCGAAGATTTCTGACAGAAAATGAATTCCGTCGAAAACGGATGAATAAAATAAATGCAAAAGAAATTGATTTTAATAAGTTTTTCGACGAAAATTGTATTCCGTCGATGATTTTTGACGGAAAATGAATTCCGTCGAAAATGGATGAATAAAATAAATGGAAAAGAAATTGATTTTATCAAGTTTTTCGACGCAAAATGTATTTCGTCGAAGATTTTTGACGGAAATGTATTCCGTCGAAAACGGATTGATTTTGTGAATAAAATAAATGCAAAATAAATTGATTTTGTGAAGTTTTTCGACGGAAAACAAATTCCGTCGAAAACGGATGAATAAAATAAATGCAAAAGAAATTGATTTTGTGAAGTTTTTCGACTGAAAATGGATTCCATAGAAGATTTTTGACGGAAAATGGATTCCGTCGAAAATTTTTGACGGCAAATGAATTCCATCGAAAACGGATTAATAAAATAAATGCAAAAGAAATTGATTTTCTGAAGTTTTTCGACGAAAAACAAATTCCGTCAAAAACGGATGAATAAAATAAATGCAAAAGAAATTGATTTTATGAAGTTTTTCGATGAAAAATGGATCCCGTCGAACATTTTTGACGAAAAATGTATTCCGTCGAAAACGGATGAATAAAATAAATGCAAAAGAAATTGATTTTGTGAAGTTTTTCGACGGAAAACAAATTCCGTCGAAAACGGATGAATAAAATAAATGCAAAAGAAATTGATTTTGTGAAGATTTTTGGACGGAAAATGGATTCCGTCGAAGATTTTTGACGGAAAATAAATTCCATCGAACATGGATGAATAAAATAAATGCAAAAGAAATTGATTTTGTGAAGTTTTTCGACGGAAAATGGATTAGGTCGAAATTTTTTGACGGAAAATGTATTCCGTCGAAAACGGATGAATAAAATAAATGCAAAAGAAATTGATTTTGTGAAGTTTTTAAATGGAAAAAGAATTGCGTCGAAAACGGATTAATAAAATAAATGCAAAAGAAATTGATTTTTTGAAGTTTTTCGACGGAAAATGGATTTCGTCCAAGATTTTGGACGGAAAACGAATACCGTCGAAAATGGATGAATAAAATAAATGCAAAAGAAATTGATTTTATGAAGTTTTTGGACGAAAAATGTATTCCGTCGAAGATTTTTGACGGAAAATGAATTCCGTCGAAAATGGATGAATAAAATAAATGCAAAAGAAATTGATTTTATCAAGTTTTTCGACGAAAAATGTATTCCGTCGAAAACGGATTAATAAAATAAATGTAAAAGAAATTGATTTTGTGAAGATTTTTAACGGAAAATGAATTCCGTCGAAAATGAAGTTTTTTGACGGAAAATGGATACCGTAGAAGATTTTTGATGGAAAATGGTTTTCGTCGAAGATTTTGGATGGAAAATGAATTCCTTCGAAAACGGATGAATAAAATAAATGCAAAAGAAATTGATTTTGTGAAGTTTTTCGACGGAAAATGGATTCCGTCGAAGATTTTTGACGGAAAATGAATTCCGTCGAAATGGATGAATAAAATAAATGCATAAGAAATTGATTTTATGAAGTTTTTCGATGAAAAATGGATTCCGTCGAACATTTTTGACGAAAATGTATTCCGTCGAAAACGGATGAATAAAATAAATGCAAAAGAAATTGATTTTGTGAAGTTTTTCGACGGAAAACAAATTCCGTCAAAAACGGATGAATAAAATAAATGCAAAAGAAATTGTTTTTGTGAAGATTTTTGACGAAAAATGGATTCCGTTGAAGATTTTTGACGGAAAATGAATTCCATCGAAAACGGATGAATAAAATAAATGCAAAAGAAATTGATTTTGTGAAGTTTTTCGACGGAAAATGGATTCGGTCGAAGATTTTTGACGGAAAATGTATTCCGTCGAAAACGGATGAATAAAATAAATGCAAAAGAAATTGATTTTGTGAAGTTTTTCGACGGAAAAAGAATTGCGCCGAAAACGGATTAATAAAATAAATGCAAAAGAAATTGATTTTTTGAAGTTTTTCGACGAAAAATGAATTTCGTAGAAGATTTTTGATGGAAAATGGATTCCGTCGAAGATTTTTGACAGAAAATGAATTCCGTCGAAAACGGATGAATAAAATAAATGCAAAAGAAATTGATTTTATCAAGTTTTTCGACGAAAATTGTATTCCGTCGAAGATTTTTGACGGAAAATGAATTCCGTCGAAAATGGATGAATAAAATAAATGCAAAAGAAATTGATTTTATCAAGTTTTTCGACGCAAAATGTATTCCGTCGAAGATTTTTGACGAAAAATGTATTCCGTCGAAAACGGATGAATAAAATAAATGCAAAATAAATTGATTTTGTGAAGTTTTTCGACGGAAAACAAATTCCGTCGAAAACGGATGAATAAAATAAATGCAAAAGAAATTGATTTTGTGAAGTTTTTCGACTGAAAATGGATTCCGTAGAAGATTTTTGACGGAAAATGGATTCCGTCGAAATTTTTGACGGCAAATGAATTCCATCGAAAACGGATTAATAAAATAAATGCAAAAGAAATTGATTTTCTGAAGTTTTTCGACGCAAAACAAATTCCGTCAAAAACGGATGAATAAAATAAATGCAAAAGAAATTGATTTTATGAAGTTTTTCGATGAAAAATGGATTCCGTCGAACATTTTTGACGAAAAATGTATTCCGTCGAAAACGGATGAATAAAATAAATGCAAAAGAAATTGATTTTGTGAAGTTTTTCGACGGAAAACAAAAACCGTCGAAAACGGATGAATAAAATAAATGCAAAAGAAATTGATTTTGTGAAGATTTTTGACGGAAAATGGATTCCGTCGAAGATTTTTGACGGAAAATAAATTCCATCGAACATGGATGAATAAAATAAATGCAAAAGAAATTGATTTTGTGAAGTTTTTCGACGGAAAATGGATTAGGTCGAAATTTTTTGACGGAAAATGAATTCCATCGAAAATGGATGAATAAAATAAATGCAAAAGAAATTGATTTTGTTAAGTTTTTCGACGGAAAATGGATTTCGTAGAAGATTTTTGACGGAAAATGGATTCCGTCGAAGATTTTTGATGGAAAATGAATTCCATCGAAAACGGATGAATAAAATAAATGCAAAAGAAATTGATTTTATCAAGTTTTTCGACGCAAAATGTATTCCGTCGAAGATTTTTGACGAAAAATGTATTCCGTCGAAAACGGATGAATAAAATAAATGCAAAATAAATTGATTTTGTGAAGTTTTTCGACGGAAAACAAATTCCGTCGAAAACGGATGAATAAAATAAATGCAAAAGAAATTGATTTTGTGAAGTTTTTCGACGGAAAATGGATTCCGTAGAAGATTTTTTGACGGAAAATGGATTCCGTCGAAAATTTTTGACGGCAAATGAATTCCATCGAAAACGGATGAATAAAATAAATGCAAAAGAAATTGATTTTATCAAGTTTTTCGACGAAAATGAAATTCCGTCGAAAACGGATGAATAAAATAAATGCAAAAGAAATTGATTTTATGAAGTTTTTCGATGAAAAATGGATTCCGTCGAACATTTTTGACGAAAAATGTATTCCGTCGAAAACGGATGAATAAAATAAATGCAAAAGAAATTGATTTTGTGAAGTTTTTCGACGGAAAACAAATACCGTCGAAAACGGATGAATAAAATAAATGGAAAAGAAATTGTTTTTGTGAAGATTTTTGACGAAAAATGGATTCCGTCGAAGATTTTTGACGGAAAATAAATTCCATCGAACATGGATGAATAAAATAAATGCAAAAGAAATTGATTTTGTGAAGTTTTTCGACGGAAAATGGATTAGGTCGAAAATTTTTGACAAATTTCCGTCGAAAACGGATGAATAAAATAAATGCAAAAGAAATTGATTTTGTGAAGATTTTTGACGGAAAAGGAATTCCGTCGAATTTTTTACGGAAATGTATTCCATCGAAAACGGATGAATAAAATAAATGCAAAAGAAATTGATTTTGTGAAGTTTTTCGACGGAAAATGGATTGGTCGAAAACGATTTTAAAATAAATGTAAAAGAAAAAACGATTTTTGAATAAAATAAATGCAAAAGAAATTGATTTTTTGAAGTGGTTTCCGTCGAAGATTTTTGATGAAAAAGAATTGCGTCGAAAACGGATTAATAAAATAAATGCAAAAGAAATTGATTTTTTGAAGTTTTTCGACGAAAAATGAATTTCGTAGAAGATTTTTGACAGAAAATGAATTCCGTCGAAAACGGATGAATAAAATAAATGCAAAAGAAATTGATTTTATCAAGTTTTTCGACGAAAATTGTATTCCGTCGAAGATTTTTGACGTAAAATGAATTCCGTCAAAAATGGTTGAATAAAATAAATGCAAAAGAAATTGATTTTATCAAGTTTTTCGATGCAAAATGTATTCCGCCGAAGATTTTTGACGAAAAATGTATTCCGTCGAAAACGGATGAATAAAATAAATGCAAAATTAATTGATTTTGTGAAGTTTTTCGACGAAAAACAAATTCCGTCGAAAAACGGATGAATAAAATAAATGCAAAAGAAATTGATTTTTGTGAAGTTTTCTAGAAAAAACGGATTTGTGAAGTTTTTGACGGAAATGGATTCCGTCGAAGATTTTTGACGGCAAATGAATTCCATTGAAAACGGATTAATAAAATAAATGCAAAAGAAATTGATTTTGAAGTTTTTCGACGTAAAATGGATTCAAATTCCGTCAAAAACGGATGAATAAAATAAATGCAAAAGAAATTGATTTTATGAAGTTTTTCGATGAAAAATGGATTCCGTCGAACATTTTTGACGAAAAATGTATTCCGTCGAAAACGGATGAATAAAATAAATGCAAAATAAATTGATTTTGTGAAAGTTTTTCGACG
>JAVKPL010005051.1:0-23233 GCA_032173675.1 Gastrolobium villosum | reverse complement strand
TGAATTATTTTAGTATAGTGGGTCTAAATAATAAATTTAAAACCTCGAAGTCAAATGATCAATCACATTGGGTGAAATAAATTGTTTCTAGAATCATAATAGTATAAATGTTTTATCGTATTTTACAATAGTATTTATAGTAAAAAAAAATTCATTTAGTTTTTAATAAAAATAAAGTGTTATAGTAATAATCCAAAGGAGAAGTTACACAATCTTATATGGTGTTAACGAACCGAATCGAGCTGAGCTTTAGTCTTAAGAGGATAAACCTGTGTTTGAATGTATCATTCTGACCAAGTCTGTTACCTGTTATAAATATTATTATTGGTCTGTGGCCTGACTTGTTTACAAAAAATAAAAGTCTGGTTTAGCCTGTTTAAAAAAAAACAAAAATTTATCCAAACATAATATACAATCAGCAATACTAGCAATTTCATAAATATTCATAAACTCAATGTATATCCAAACAGCATAAAATAGAACAAAATTATTTAACCAATAAAATGGGGTGAAATGGATTAAGGAAAAAACGAGGACTATTACAAGTAGTATAAAAATTATAAAATAAAAAATAAAATATTAGGCCAGCTTAGGAGGCTCCAAGGCCGAACTTTTGAATTGGAGCCTGAGGCCTTTTTATTAAACGTGCTTTTATACAAGTTCAAACTTGGTGCCAACAACCAATTTTAGATATGTAAGCTCAAGTCTTCATGAGCCGAGTCAAAGGCCCCTAATTCGTTTAGCACCGTACAATCTTACATGTTAACTTACACAATGAACGGTCCAGCTAAGACTTTTTGTATGATAAACATAAGCTGGAAGCACCCTCACTGCATCAATACGTTCGCCGTTGTATTTGTTGTGTGTGCAAGTCTTTTCCGGATTTACTTTGCACAGTGACTCATCCCTGCGTCTATCTCCTAAGCCTTTTGCAAATGCAAATGCATCCACATCTCTACTTTTCATTCTATTTCAATGTATATATATTTTTTTCCGTCAGACATTTGACCGCAATGGAAAAGGAATAAATGGAGTTGGAAATTGGGAAAAGGGCGCTAAATGTATCAAGTAAAATTCTTGCATTAAACTGATAGGATGCACTGGGCATTAAAATATGAACACATCACTAATCCTGATAGATAATTATTAATAAACTAATAAATTAACGACTAATTAGTGGTGTTACTTATTGACATAGCACACCTAAAGCACCCAATTTATTCAAGTATTACTCAATATGTCGAACAGTATTCATCATCAAAATTGGGGTATTGATTACAGGGGATCTAAAAACGGCCAGAATATCCTGAGATGCAGAAACTCTTCAGCTTTATCCTTATCCAAATGGCAATAACGAGAAGATTACCATTGTGTTCTGAATGCATCTCATTGCTGGTATACCAACAAACCACAAAGATATTGGAATTGGTTTGTAAAAGTCCCAAGTTTGATAAGTAACCAATTAAGAAAGAGGCCGATTAACTTGCTCACTGGTCAATTTATTTCGCCGCTTAAGCATCCCATACACTATAAGTTACTGATAATAGAAAACCAAGTTTCAGCTATAAATCATGAATAAAAACGAGCAACGCACCTGAAGAATTATAAACTTTAAGCCCTTTTTTGAAACAATAAATGGGTAAGTTATTTCTTTAAATAAAATTTGAGAAAAAAAATTAGTATATTACATGTAGAGCTAACTAGATACTCCGCCTCAAAACACTACAGACTCCCCGGGAAAACTCTGCCTTCAACAACTCACTCTAGCTTAATAGCGTCCATCTCATTGATCACCCCTTCAAGCTGCAAACAAGACACAAAATACGGTCTCATATGAGAAATATGAAGAATTCTTCTTAGCAAACCAGAAAAGTATTGCACCACAACGCAAACGTAAGAATACCTTGACAATCTGACGCAAAAAGTAATCCCCATACCGTTTGGTAGGCTTCGATTCCACAACATGAATCATATCCTGCAGCAAATGAAAAAGTCATTCAAAAGTTGCAGCAATATCCAAAATAGAAACAGCTATACATTTCAATTCCAAAAACCTAATTTTTGCTTGACAATAGGAAAATTATATGAAATCCTGTCTCATGTCCATGCAGGGAATCACTAACATCCTTATTCGCTTGTTTTATTCCTAAAATAAGTAAAAGCCATAAACAAGTCAATTAAAACACAAAGGGTAAGACCAGAGAGACTTGATCATTAATTCAACAAATATTTTGAGAGCAGGAAACACTATTATTATCAAGAAGATACAAGT
Source organism: Gastrolobium villosum (assembly GCA_032173675.1). Lineage (NCBI taxonomy): Eukaryota > Viridiplantae > Streptophyta > Magnoliopsida > Fabales > Fabaceae > Gastrolobium > Gastrolobium villosum. The sequence continues at coordinate 20,961 of JAVKPL010005051.1, read as the reverse complement.
TCAACTGAAAAGGACACTAGTACAAATATAGCCCAGAAATTCCATTAGCATACCCGAGCAGTATTTGAAAAAAGACTCCCTTTAAAGAGAAAAGGGATTATTCAAGAGTAAATAGTGAGCAAGCTTACATCATCAATATAGAAATCTAAATCAGCATTGGATGTAACTTTTCCATCACTATCAACAGCATGTGTCTTATGCTTGTATGTCATCAAAATAGTCCTAACAAGCATCAAAATGGAAATACATGAATATACTTGTGTTCAAATTTATATTTTATAAACCAAAAATTTTGATTGAAGGAAATGCTAAAATAATTGGATGTCTTGCAACCTTAAGGTGGGTTCATCCACTTCTATGTAACTTGCAAGTTTTGCAAGGGAGATTGTTGAATACACTTTCAAGAAAGTCCGGACACCAGTTAACAACTGTTGTTGCTTTGCTTCATAAAGGAACAGTTTCAATTGAAGTCTATAGGCATCCTGACAAAATAAATAGAATTTAGTAATTCACATGGACAAAAAGAGGGAATGGAAGGGAGCAAAAGGAAAGTCCAAACAATTATTTCTAACAAATTGAGCAACTCTGCCAGAGCATTTTAAGCCCTTAAATATAGAAGGTTCACGGTGTAAATACTCAATAGATGTCTATGAACAACATTGTGAAAATGACTACCAATAGATGTTTCAACAAATAAATGAACACTTGACTGTAGAAAAACAAAAATATTGCAGAAGACATGTACGTTAGAGATTCAGGCTATCATGAGTCCTTAATATAATTTATGAGGAATCGAGTTCCAAAATGTCAATTTTGCTTCAATAAAGTTCACTTACTGCTGAACCAACTATTGTTTGATAGATCATTTTCTCTTTCTCTTTATGGAATTTTTTGGGGTACGGGGTTAGGTATTCCTAACCAGATTATATTTCACCGAACAAGATAAGATTGTTGAAGGAGATAAAAGTACACACAAGTTAAATAATAAATGGTAACAGAAAAATAAAGACTTTGAATTTCAAATTTGAAGTTTTAGGGGGCTATGCACACACTCCAAATGCTTTTCAATTGATCCAGAACTCAGATGGAATCCCACGTATACCTGGTTGTAATTTACTAGGGGCTCCTCAAAACTAGGTGCTGAAGGGGTGATGAACTTGGGACATGCATATGAGAAGAGCTCATCATAGATAGCAAATGCCTCATCATCATATCTTTGCATTCTAATCATCTTTTCACCATACTTTTCCCGCAACTGAGAGTTAACAGTTTCATCAACAAGCCTGCTTTGGGGGCAGAGTGAAAGGCAAATTGCCTGCAAGGCATACATTTGTTCATTCTTCTTCAGTATCTGCTCATATTGTGGCGATTTCTGATGATACTGCTTTGTCTTGTAGATGTACAAGAGAATCTTGTTAAATTCACGAATTGCTTCCACATATCTGTAGAAAAGGCTACAAGTTAGGCAGTGTAACAAGAAGATAAATAAGAAAGGAAAATGATAATACAAAACACCATCCTGTATAATAGATTTATTCAATAGAGACTTCCAATGAACCATTATTTTAAACCAACAGCATGCGACATTCTACACTTAAAAATAACCTTCATCCAAAATGATACATGGGAGGATAGCTTGGTCTGGTCTTTTAATCAGATGAAATCATGCAGGTGCATAGCACTCCAAAGTGATTGAGTATTTACAAATTTCTAGTTTTACGATAAATTTTAAATCCTCAATTGTACTTCATAAACTAAAAACCCCAGAAAGACAAAAGACAGAAATTACATTTCATGCTTGCATTATTGTAAGGTGATCTTGCAATAAACACTTCCAATCTTTTTTAGGTACATAAACACTACCAATCTATATCAGTTAAAGGTCATTCAACCAGTAGGTAATGCATACCGGGCAAAGCTGCCTCAAATGAAAAATGGTTTCGGTAGTTTTCTTTTCATAAGCAAAGACATAAGAATAATCACTGCTTTGATTATGAATGGGAAGGGGAATCAATATTGTTTTGAGGCCCACTGAGCTTACCTCCAACGATCAACAAGAAATAGGAACACGTAACAACATCATGAAGCTAGTATAATTAAAGAATTTCATGTGATCATATGCACACAAGACAAGCAAGCAACAGAAGTAATGAAAGTCATAGATGACAGAACCTGCGAAGCATAAGATTGGCAAAACCATAGTGGTATATCGTGGTAATGTGGCTTCCAATAACACTGGTGTAAACACCTTGTTGACTAATATCAATAGGAAGCAGGCACTTGAGACCAGTATGATAATCACCCAAAAGACAATGAACCCTAAGCAAGCCAACCATGCTGAAATACCCCAAAACCTTCAACACATTACTCCCTCCATTGTAATCATAGCCATCAGTAGCAGTAAATTGTTCAAGCCCTTCCTTCTCTTGCTCAAGAATTTGAATGATAGAAGACTTCTCAACAAGAGCTTGCAAGAAGTTGAGAACACCATAAACATTCCAAGCCTGAGAGCATCAAAACACACTATTTAATATTTAATGGAAATAGAAATAGCATTGGGAGGCATAAATTCAGTTAGTTGGTTGGTTAGTTAGTTACCTGATCAAACTGCTTCAAGAGAGCAATCTCTTGTTCAGTTTTGTTCTTCATCTTGGCTCGGTACTGACAGAAACTCTGGAACTGGTAAACAAACTCATCGACCATATCCCAGAGCCACTGGTTCGGGAGCTGCATGTTAACGACACCATGCAAGACAACCTGGAAGAGGCTACAGTAGTTGTCCCAGGAATCGATTCTTTGGCGGAGGGTAGGGGTGAGGCGAGCGTAGAGGTGACGGAACCACATCTCGCGATACAGAAGACAAAACACGTGGTCGTTGTCGACATAGTGCGCCACCGCGTCCACCGACGGCCACGGTGTGTCCTTGAACAAACGGTCCGATAGGGTTTGGAACGAGCTCTCATACATCTGATGGATCTCGTACACATTTTTCTCACGAATGTGCCGGTACAGGTGCACCACGAACGATTTCACTGAGTCTGGTACGAAATTAGGGTCATACCCTAGCTCTTGGGGTTGCTGCCGCTGCTCTTCGAACTCCTGTGTAGCCATGCTTGATCAAACACTCGAACACCAACACGAATGGGGAACTACACCGAGCTAGAGTTAGGGTTTGCGGCACTCTCAGTGAGAATGAAAAGTTACATAACTGATGAAGGCCCACACAAGGGTTTTGGGCTTTTTTTCGTCTTTTTTTTTTTATTCTCAACATTGGGCACCTTGTGCCATTGAGTCTCCACCATTTTTTTTTTATATTCAATCAAATGTACTGCTAACCCCAATATAAGCATGATCATGTTCAACACCCAAAACCCTTTATTTCTTTTTTTGTCCATGAATTTTTGTTTCGCATATATATAATGTGAATCTTAACAGTTGTCAAAGTGAAAAAAAAAATTTAATATCAAATCTTAATCATTATAATTTATTTTAAATTAATAATTAATTAATAAATATGATATAATAAATAATAACTATTAAATTCACAAAATCAACCATTAAAATTTGATATCAAACTTTTAGTTTGATACTAAAGATCATGCCATATCACCTTTTTTACTTATGATATTTTAAAGTTTCAATAACTCAGGTAAAATTTACTGCCATTGTTGTTTTATAGATTTTATCACTGACCACAATAAATATGGTTAAAACATCAATAAAAAAAAATTGGTAAGCATTAACTCAAACGACATAATTAAAGTAATACAAACTCCTCCTTTCTAAACTTTTCTTTAACGATATATATATATATGGGTTAGGATCATTTTACACCGGTGTAAATTACACTCTTAATCTTGTCCGTTAATCTCACTTATATCTAAGGGCTCAAAATTTTTAATAATGTGAGCCATTGGATATAAGTGGATCAATAGTCAAGATCGAGTGTAAGACTTCAAACTCTTACACTGGTGTAAGAATAACCTGCCCCTATATATATATGGGTTTAACTTTTCTTATGTTGTAGGAGTGTAGGAGAGAAAAAAAAATGATGTTGTCTCATGTAGCATGAGAGTATCATTTCCCTATATATATATATATATATATATATATATATATATATATATATATATATATATATATATATATATATATAGGATCATTTTACACCAGTGTAAGTTACACTATCAATCTTGTCCGTTAATCTCACTTATATATAAGGGCTCTAATTTTTAAGTAATGTGAGCCCTTCGATACAAGTGGATCAATGGTCAAGATTGAGTGTAAGACTTCTAACTCTTACAGCAGTGTAAGAATATCCTGCCCCATATATATATATATATATATATGTGTGTGTGGGGGGGGGTCAGGATCATTTTACAACGGTGTAAGAGTTAGAAGTCTTACACTCAATCTTGACCATTGATCCACTTGTACCCAATTGCTCATATTACTAAAAAATTAGAGCCTTCAGATATAAGTAGGATCAGCGGACAAGATTGAGAGTGTAACTTACACTGGTGTAAAATGATCCTGACTCTATATATATATATATAGAGAGAGAGAGAGGCAGGATCCTTTGACACCTCATCTAAGAGCCGTTAGATCAGAAAAAAGCAACGACTCTGATCTGTAAGCATGTGCCACCATTGATCTTTTTTTGATCTAACGGCTCTCATATGAGGTGTCAAAGGATCTTACCTCATATATATATATAAGTGGAATCAATGAACAAGATTGAGAGTGTAACTTACACTGGTGTAAACTTACACTGGTGTAAAATGATCGTGACTATATATATATATATATATATATATATATATATATATATATATATGTATATATATAGATATATATATATATATATATATATATATATATATATATATATATATATGGGCAGGATATTCTTACACCGCTGTAAAAGTTATAAGTCTTACGCTCAATCTTTACCATTGATCCACTTGTATCCAATGGCTCACATTACTAAAAAATTTGAGCCCTTAGATATAAATGGGATCAATGGTCATCATTAAGAGTGTAATTTACACCGGTGTAAAATGATGCTGACATATATATATATATATATATATATATATATATTTATGGGTTTTATAAGAGTTATGTTGTAGGAAAAGTGATTATGTTATGTTATAGAGATTCATTTTGCGTGCCTAATTTTTTATTTTTTATTTTACTTCAAAACTTGAGGGTCTCACAAAAAGTTGTGTGTGTAGGAAAGTTGTTGTGGTCATGTTAAATGATATATGCAAATCCCTATATATATATAGGGATAGGATATTGTGACACCCAAGTTATGTTACACCCATGTGACACCCAGTCAATCTCACCGTTAGATCATTTATGTTGATCCAACGGTTATATTTATTTTCATCTTTATATGGTCATGATTTTTCAAATTTAATATTTTATATTTATTTTTATCTTTGTATGGTTATGATTTTTCATATTTAATGCTTTCACTTTAAATTTGGGAAATCATGACCATACAAAGGTAGAAATAAATATAACCGTTGGATCAACATAAGCGATCTAACGGTGAGATTAACTAGGTGTCACATGGGTGTAACATAACTTGGGTGTCATAATATCCTATCCCATATATATATGGGCAAGTTTTTTTTACACCAGTGTAAAAATAACAAGTCTTACACCATACCTTAGTCGTTGATGGAAGAAAATCATCAGTTAGTATTTGTAGTGTAATTAATGATTAATTAATTCATATATATATATATATATATATATTATATTATATATTATATATAGGGGCAAGTTTTTTTTTACACCAGTGTAAAAATAACAAGTCTTACATCATATCTTAGCCATTGATAGACGAAAATCATCGGTTGATATTTGTAGTGTAGTTAAGGATTAATTAATTCATCAACTTTCTAAATTATAATCATTGGATGCACAGAAATCAACGTTTGAGATGTGATGTGATGTAAGACTTATTAATCTTAGACGGATATAAAATGATCATCCTAGTCCATATATATATAGGGAGGTAGGATCCTTTGACATCACATCTGAGAGTCATTGATCAAAAAAGATCAATAACGGCTGGGTCCCCAACCCATACTACATATCTGCTTTTGACCGCAACCGACGTTGGAGAAAGCAGACACCAAATAAGAAAGGGGAGGGGAAGACAAAGTAGGATATGTAATATTTAAACCACAATGAGACGCACGATGAGACGATGGGTGATAGGAGCGTCTGGAAACAGAGGGAGAGGGGATGCGATGAAATGGGAAATAGGGAGACAAAAACTAAGAGGGAGAGACAAATGAGGGTGATGAAGGCAGAAATGAAGAGGGAGAGGATGAAGGCAGAAACGAAGAGGGAGAGGGAAATGAGGGTGAAGGAAGTGAGATGGAGGGATGATGAGACATGGTTGATCAGACACCAAACGCGTCAGTGACCTTGACGGGTTCAGAAAAACGTCAATGAACTGCACGGGAGTGCAACATTTCACGTGTCAAGGTGGTTGACAGGAAACCATGGGCTGCCTACATGGCACCCAGTCCCGCCATGAAAAGTGACGTGACCATTCCCATCATGTTAACCAACGGCTTTGATTGCTCTACAGTTGGAAATACATTTCAGATCAGCTTTGAGTAGGAGAAACATTTCTTATTTCTTATTAATACAATCATTTTGCTGCGGATAGAGGGTATCTGCCGTGGCCCCTCCCTAATTTTTATTTATTTATTTTATATTTAAATAAATATATTTAATAATAGTCTATTAATATTGATAGTTAACTCTTTCTTAAAAAACATTTATACTAATTAATATTTCTTATTAATCTTAATAATATTTATAATTTTAAAATTCTATTTTCACTTCAATTATAAAAAATTCTGGATTCGTCACTTCTATTTGTTCCACTATACCGCTTTAGATAACACTATTGATGGAGGCCCACCAAAGATTTTGTACTTTCTTTTTCTTGCCTATAGCATTCGACACATTAATTTTTTTTAAAAACATGGGAAAACATTTTTTACATGATCATATTGTGACCCTTCGATTTGCGAATAAAATTTTTCTTTTTTTTTTCTCATTTTAATAAATGGGAAACCCACCACTAGTTGAATCACAACATGAAAATTAAATTCTCACACAACATGAGAAAATCAAATACCAAAAAACATATATAAAATCTACCTTTTTCTAATCATTATTAAGTTATAAAAAAATTACTCCCGTTAAACCGACGAATATACGAATAAGAAAGGAGCAATTTATCACTAGTCAGACTTGCCCTCTTTACTATTAAGCAATAATAATATAATAATATTGGTAGATAAAAAAGTAAAAATAAGATGCTAAAATCTCAACATCGACTTTTAAATGATTGAATAAATAATAATAAAATAAAAGATTGAAAATTAATTTCATACTTCTGACTTGAGGGGGAAAAAAACGGAGAACACGAAGTATGAGTATCATGTGTATTACAAGTTTAACCTCTAAGCACAAATTCATTTAGGAGGTATTATTTTATTAAGATATTTTAGATTCATTTAATCTTTATTTTATTTATATTACACAAGTATTCATTCTTTAAAAACTAAATATGATAACTTATGCCCTCGAATTTTTATTATCAGGCCCTCCTTTGTTTTACTCTGCTATCTACTAATGGAAATTTAAACTGCAAGAGCCATCATATGCTATAGATTTTCAGACTAAAAATCTCATTAAAAGATAGAAGCTTTTTTCAATGCAACGCTTGATTACTTGCCATGCAAAATATCTTCCGATAGCAGCTCAGCAGCTAGCTTCCAAACTTGACTTTTACATCCCATTAAAGTTCCAACATCTGTCTATGCTGCCCTTTGCTATCGGCTCAACTTCACGTGCGTTACTATTCAAGTCAAAATCACTGTTTCTATGAAGTAGCTCGAATTGAAGCACACAAACCATGTCAAAAGCAGGCCTATGTAGAGATGATTAGCAAATGCTTTACTATCCACCTTAGGAAAGTCAAAGCTTGGTCATTCACAATTTAATTATTATCCACAAACTAAATTTCCCAGGTTCCCTAATGGAGTAGATGGAATCGAGGTTCAAAGCAGCATAAAATCCACGTCCCTTTAATCAACATTTGTTCTTGTCATACCATACATGTCAAAACATTTTTTTGTCCAAAATTGAATTCCATACCATCACTGCATTCTTAAAGGCATGAAAGGATGATGTCAATCTCTTTATACTGAATTTATCGAGTTCAGAGCCTTTGCCTGTTTGAGTTAGTACGTGTTAAATGAGGTGCCTCCTCATAACTGTCAGGTTCATCTTCTTCGTCAGAGGAAAGAAGGGATGAACCCATCCATGCTTTAAACCCTTCGTTCACACGCCTTTCCACCTCTGGTGTGACTTCCAGGGGATTCGCTTCCAGCATTTCCAGCCCTAGATTTCGACCACTAAAGTTTCCCTCATCAAGAATCATGGCTGCCTTCCTCCTCAGGAAGAAGGCAGTGCAAAGATATAGAACAACCAGTCCCCACGATGCAACTTCATAGCACCAAAACAGAGGTGTAGAGCAGTTGCTCCCTAATGTCAAGAGGCTTGAACCAAGAAACAAGGCAAGAAGACCAAATATGATAGCAAAGATAAGATTCAGGATGGATAGACAGCGAACGCCACCTGTAAGTTATCCAGAAGAAAACAAAAACTTTAATCAATTTTGAGCCCATAAAATGCACAAAAGTTTCAGATGAATGGTTGTCATAACCTGAAAGTGTACAAAAAAAACACAAGTGGAAAAGTCATTGATTTGAGGAGAAATCATACCCCGTCTTGATGCACAATAATTATTTTCAACCACCTTCAAGCATCCGTGCCTTGTGGGAGCAGAATAAGCTACAGCGATGCCTGCAAGATAATTATCATATAAAACAAAAACATCAAGAATGACCAAAAAGATATTCTCCGAGATTATGGCATAAAGCTTTTAGAATGAATAGAAGGTACTTTCAACCCAAAAAACAGTATTTCCAGTGAGACAAAGGAAACAATCAAACGGATATTAATGCAACACATGATTTTAAAGCAAAATTGGATATTACTACATTACCAAAGAAGAAATGGATTATTAAAGAGGTTGTACAGTATTACTAAAAACAAGTTTTGGATTACGGGCACAAATGTAATATATAGAGATTAGTAGAGAGCACTCTGTTAGCAGTTGGAACCATAAACCATTGACCTTAAGAGGTCAAAATCATGAATTCAGGAATTAATGGAAAATAAAAAAGGATTATAAGTTCCCGCAAAAACTTAAGCTTTAGAAATTAAATATATTTCAGAACATAGAATCTTATATCCAAGTTATTTAGCAAAATCTGTGAAAAAAGTCTCCATGGTTGAATACGTGGCATTATCTAAAATTCCAACAAGAAGCTCAGGGGCCTTTATTGAAAGTACAGATGAGAAATACTTTATTAGAGTGGGGTAATGGCCATTTGTGCAACTCTTGGATTCACAAATTTGTGCAGCAGTATAGGTTGCTCCTCTTAAGTTGAAAGGAAAAATATTTGATTTAGATGAAGCAAACAGTATGGTTTTGCGGGATTCTTAATCCAAGATTTGAGAATGTAGTACTCTACTCAGATAGAGCAGACACTGTCCCATCCCAATTCTCATCTTAAAAATAAATCAAGTGATGCAAATTACCAAGATGCCAGAAAGCAATTTGGAAAAGCAACAAATGATCTGACTTCTCCAATAATCCTCTAGAATGTTAGAAATGCATAGCTTCAAAATTATTAAAGAGAATAATCTCACACTCCATAGTTATCAAATGCGGATTGCGGCATGTCGCGGCTAACCCCGAAAAATGCTATAGCGTTATAGCGGATTGCAGTTGCGGAAATAGCGGAATAGATATATGACAGAAATAATGACAAAAAGAAACATTTTTTAAAGGCAGAGATAACATAAGTGGCAGAGAGAGAGATGCGGATAGACTAAAAAACTCTTAAATTTTTTTCTGCTACACATTTAAATTTAGGACAAAATTGACATTTTGCCTTATGACAGCAATGTGGCTGTGATTTGGCCGCAAATGCGATCGCAATGGCTGTTATTGCGTTCTGGTGCGGCGCGACGCGGTTTCTTGCGGCAAGGCATAGCAACGCCTATACGGCGCTATTGCGGCGCAATTAACTACTATGCCACACTCCCATTGCTTCAAACATATTGAAAATAACCCACATCTATGGCTATAGATTATTCTCGAATTTCAGCAATCATAAACTAGTTAAGTAAAAGAAGAAATCAAAGTGATTTGCATTATAAATATCACAATAGGGATAAAATCCACCAGCACTCAAATACTTTACCTGTCAATTCAACTTGCACCCTGTAAGCTAAGGTTATTATCCCCCCCCTCCCGTTTATTCTTTTACTTTCAAATACTATATTATAGGTATAAAAGTTTTGAAATCAAAGTTACAAACAAGAGAAGAGATCACTGAAGGGAAATGTAATCTCTGACTATAACTAGGCACCTTTGTCTACTATTGCATGAAAGTAAATACCAAAATAAGTGAGCATTCTATCTATTGAAAATAATCAGACAGAAAAACCTAACCAAAAGCAACAATGAAATTAAATTTATTACCAGCAATGAGATACACAACAGATACCACGAAAACGATCAACGAGGGAATGAACACAACCATCCAGTAATAATCAGCAATCTCCTGGTCCGTAAGATAGAAAGCGCCAGGATACAGATCCGAATCGGAGCTACCCCTCAACCCTATCTGTATGGATTGAAGCCTCCTATCGACGCAGAACGGCCTTTTCCCATCTCTACCTGGAAACACGATTTTCAAACTGATAACCGTGCACACGATGATTGCGAGCCAGATTACAGCAACAAAAGCCATGGTCAGAGGTCTCTGAAGCTTGCCCCATGCTTTTTCTTCTTCCCTGAGACTCTCGTACTCGCGCTTCGGCATGAACGCTTGGCGTAGCGCGTCGCCGATGATCGCCATTAACGGAAGTAGCAACCAGCCACCAACTCTATGGAATTAAGGAATCTAGGGTTTGAAATTTCTTCCGATATTGGTTTTTCAGAAACCCTAACATGCTGCTCCGATGAATTAAATCACTAACATCTATGGCTTCCAAGAAGTGAAAATTCGAGAACGATATAGAAACCTGGGAATAGTGACAGTGGTAGAAGCTTGTAATTGGGGACTTGGGGTTTGAAAAGTTGAAACTAAACGTGAAGGAGATGAAAGGTTTATTCGAATCGATGCTCTCATAAATTCTTTACTTAAACTTCCCTTTCTTTCTTAGGTGACCGATTAACGAATATGAAGTTGCTCTCAAAAATTCCCACTCGTATGAGCGGAAGAAGTTATCGGTGGCGGTGCAACTCAAAAATTACTTCTTACAAATTTGATTAAAAAATGAAAAATAACTTATCAGGTTTAATGTTTATCGTGCGTACATATAAAGGAGTGTATGGAGATTGGACGTCGACTCTCTCGTTAAATAAATAAATAAATAAATAAATAAATAAATAAATAAATAAATAAATAAATAAAGGATTTATCATCTATTGTTTAACATGATCACAAAATTTTTTCTACACATATAATATTTTGTGAGGCCCGCAGCAAAAAAAAATCCGGCATGCAAAACGAATCTCTATAACATAACACAATCAATTTTCCTAAAACATAACTCTTATAAAATCCATAAATAAGTATATATATATATATATATATATATATATGACATGTTGATATTGGAAATCAAAATCATACAAATTTAGATCAATAATAAAGAAAAAAGAAAAAATTATTATAATAAATAATTATAAAATTATAATTGTTGATTTATCTTTTCATAGTTATAATCTTTCCACGTGATCTATCATATTTTTTCCACATGAATGATCTATTTCCGTGGAAGTTACTTAGAGCATGTGAGTAGAAAAGAGTCCCTAACTTAATCGATGCTCCTATTGTGTCCTCTTTTTTCTATGCGAAGTAAATTTTCATATCTCCTCTTTCAAACAAAGATAACCTACAATACCAAACTTACATAGATGAAGAAGTAAACTAAAAACCTGAACCAAACACTCTTAAATCCAAAATTTTAAGTCACTAAAGACATTTTATATAGCTCATTTTTTTTTATTTTTTTATTTTTATGTAACTCATTCTAATTGATGTGAAATTATCTTTATACTTTTTTTAAGTTCTCTAACAGCTTATCAATTATTCAAGGAGTAGCGCAACAAAACTCTTTCCATTAAATTTTTAATACAACTATAACTAATCTTGGACTCACACCACTTATTAACGCTATAATAGCCCATACGAGTTAATTCACGACGTGCTTGGTACTAAGAATTGAATTTCGAAAGTCTATCATTATCTATATTCATTTTTTATATTTTTGGTGGTAGATATTCATTTATTTTAATCTACACTTGCCAGTGTTCTTTATTAGTAGCATAACAAGTCAATATACCACTCCACGGCTCCAGAAACCATAGCCTTCGAATTGCTGGTATGAAAGGACATGCCTTCACTCTTAACCCGTTAACCGTCTATAATTAAAAACAAAAACCTTCACCTTACTCTTTCTATAATTAGAGAGGATATTTTTACTACCAAAATTTTCCATTACCAACTTACGACCAGACTAATCATCATTGAATCAAAGAAAGAAAATGATAAAAAATTTATAAAGAGAGAGAAAATGTTGATCCAATGATGATGAGATAGGTAGTAAGTTGGGAGTGGAAAATTTTGGTAGTAACCTGCTCCCATAATTAAAAGCTTTAATATTATTTCCCAACCCGCGTAACAAAACCAGCGTCACCCGAAAATGTGGTCGATTAAAATCACCCTGTAGCTCCAAATGCAAGTATGCAAAATCTTTCATTCCTGATACTTGATCACCGCATTCTTCAACGTGGCTTCATGAGAAAAATGAAGGCTGCGACAAATTGCGCTCATTCTGGACACTTGGTTTGTAAGTTTTCTCATTGGCTTAATTATGTACGAACTGATGTGCTTCAATATTCAACTGACATCCTTTTAAGTTTTAATGTGATGCTTTGATGTTGCAGATTCTAAAACTGAAATATCTGATGTTCCATTACTGTCTTGCTCCGAGGTCTAATATTTTCTTTTTGCCTTCAACATTTTACATTTCGCATTGACAATTTTGATTAGCCCCATAGTCCAAGGTTGCTAATGGTTTCTTTCATTTTATTTTTTCATTTATAAGGCCATTGAAAAGCTAAAATCATTCAGAGAAAAGCTAAAGGGGAAGCAGCAATATCTTGCCATGTATTCTAGCATTTTTTGTGGGATAACAACAGACCCAGCTGCTATGGTTATCCCCATGGATGACCACATGGTCCATAGAGGCCATGGTGTCTTTGATACTACAGCAATAATGGACGGGTTAGTGATTTCCATCTCATAACAAGGACTCTTTTTTTATTCTGGAGTGAAAATGAGAAGTTCTGTTTGATCCCATTTTGAAGTTAAAAGAGGATCTCTCAATTTTTTTTATGTAGATTTCACATAGTGAGTCTGTTGATCTACTCTATATGCCATTAAGTAGTTCTGAAATATGAAATATTCTTGAATCCTATCTTGCACATAAGAATATATGGTTTAGGTCACATATTGGTTAATATTGTTGGATATGTTAATAATATAATCGGATAGTATATTCACATTCAAGCCCAATAGGTGAAAGTTATTTAGGTACATATGGGCTGGAGCCCAATAGCTTCCATTATCTCTAACGTTTCCTAAGCTGAAAGTGTTGAGTATTCCGAGCTTGATGCCTATTAGTTTAATACTTCAAGCATCAACACTACCCCCAAACCCTTCTCACTCAAACGTATAACCTCCAACAAATATTTCAAAGTTAACAAAAACTAACTCCATTGTGCAAATCCCCAAGCCCCCGAGAAGGGACGAAGAATTACTACTTAATAAACAAGGTGTTTTCACAAAAAAAAAAAAAAAAAAAAAAAAAGGTGTTGGATATAAACCCCCAAGAATTACTACTTAACAAAGGTGTTACATATAAAACCCCCAACTATGACAAATGCTTCAGGGGATCCCTTGGGCGTGGGAAAGAATTACCAAGTGGTCAAGATAGTTTTATCCTTGACACCCCTAAGCTTACCCTCCCTCAAAATCTAACTCAAAAGTTGAACTGGTTAGATGAAGGGTCATTAATGATTTGTATACTCATCAAAGTTATTCTTAGAAAATATAATATAAATCCTTAAAAAGGCCATCACCTATCAACTTAAGGTTTTGAAGTGGTTCTTTAACATGTATCAGAGCTTCAGGGACCACGAGGTCACGAATTCGATCCATCGTCCCCTCACTTGTGGAATTAAGAAAAGCACAAGGCAGTCAAAAAAATGGGCTTGTGCAGCACAAGACAGTGAAGGGGTGTGTTAGAGAATATAATATAAATCATTAAAAAGGTCATCACCTATCAACTTAAGGTTTCTGGGTTGGAGTGGTTCTTTAACGGTTATGAAATACGCTTATTTATGACATACTATAAAGTCTCTTATTTATCTATCCTCTTTTCCTGTCTACTTTTTAAAAAGTCAAGTGATGAATTTTATGCATTATAGATACCTCTACGATCTAGATCAACACCTTGATCGCTTTCTAAGGTCAGCATCCATGGCTACAATAAATCCTCCATTTGATCGTGGAAGCATACGAAGAATACTCATACAAACTGTAAGTGCTTCCAAGTGTAGAAATGGATCGCTAAGATATTGGCTCTCAGCAGGACCTGGAGATTTCGAGCTATCTAGCTGCCACCAATCGGCTCTTTATGCAATTGTATTACAGGATCTGTCACTGCTTAATTTCAGAGGAGTTAAAGTGGTGACTTCATCTGTTCCCATTAAACCTCCCCAGTTTGCAGCCATTAAAAGTGTGAATTACCTTCCAAATGTGCTCTCAAAGATGGAAGCTGAAGAAGTTGGTGCTTTTGCAGGCATTTGGCTTGATAGTGATGGGTTTGTTGCTGAAGGGCCTAGCATGAACGTGGCTTTTGTCAGTGAAGAGAATGAACTTATAATGCCTCAATGTGACAAAATTCTAAGTGGATGCACAGCCAATAGAGTTTTAACCCTTGCTGAGTGTTTGGTGAGGGAGGGTAAGCTTCAGGGGATAAGGATGAAAAACGTGACCGTGAAAGAAGGGAAGAAAGCAAATGAAATGATGCTTCTTGGCAGTGGAATTCTTGTTCGCCCTGTAGTGCAGTGGGATGAGCAGATCATTGGAGATGGTTAGTACTTAGATTAATATATACATTCTAAGCATTTCAATTTGTTATATATGGATCAATATGTGATATATAACACTTGTTTTGACTACTTATAATAAGCTTGGATGTATGATGTTCTTTCTGTGGCTAGTTAATGTGGTTCTTAAAAAACTATCGTAATAAAGCATAAAAGGTTCTTTACATGGTATCAGAGCCTCGTGTCCCGGGTTCGATCCTTGCCGCCCCCACTTTCTTTCAAGTAGAATTTCTTTGTTCGCATATGTAGGTGGACCTGTGCATTATCCACCCTTCAAGCCCAGTGGCTCTCGTGTGAGGGCCGTGTTGAGATATATAAAACTATTAATGTAATCTTACCCAATAGCTTAAGTTTTTGGGTTGAATTGGTTGTTTACAACTTGCCTGTTAATATCTTTAAACCAGATGTTTTTCTTTTTACTGCTGGTTTTGTTAGCTACTACTGATAATAATAATGGTAGAGTGCAGTTTCTATGTAAGTGAAAACTTCAAGGAAGCATGGTCACTTTCCCTGCTAGTTTAAGGGACCACCTGTCAATTGTCCTTATTTGGGGTCGTGTTGATAGTTTGATCATGCTACAAAATCCTCTTGCAGTGTTGTTATTTTGGTTACTGTCCATTAAAGGTCGTATCTGCAACAAATTTTATACACGCGGTTCTTAGTCATTTGAGGCTAAAACTTTTACAAATAATACTCTTGTTTTATTGGTTGATTGTGGCCTTTAGACATGTCATATATTAATCATTATTAAATTTGATGTTGCTTATGCTTTCATAATTTGAGTTTTTTTTTTTTTTTCATCGTGCATTTCTTGTGGTGTGTAGACATTAGTAGATTGAATATTCTTCCCTTTCTACGAGTTGATTTGATTTTGTTATTCATTTCTTGTAGGCAATGAAGGACCTATAACCCAGGCTCTCTTGAATCTAATTGTTGAGGACATGAAAGCCGCCCTTCCAACTATTGGCATACCTGTTCCTTATTGAGGAAAAATTTCTTTCAATATATCTTATGGAGCTCCAAACATATAAATTTGGGCATGGGTATGATCTTTGAAGACCGTGCCAGTAATTGCTTCTCATTGGTTGTACAGTTAGTAATATTGAAATAACTTTTTTTTTTTGTTACGAGTAATATTGAAATATCTTAATTCCAAATAAGTTATCAAGACACAATGATGATTTTGTCACTTTTAGCAAAAAATTTATCGGATTCTGAATTTTTTTTTTCTCTAAAATGTGATGTCACATTCTTGTTATGTCATCCGGAGTATGAATTGGACACATGTTAGCGTCTGCATGATCAACTATTCTCATTGAGCATCCCAACAAGAATATTTGTATTTTTTCAAGTCATTCTTAATGCACTGTTCAGCAAAAATGATTAGCCATGTAGATATTACCACGTGTCCCGTCCATGCTATGACACAGTAAAATGTAACATGATATTTTAATAAAATTTAATTGAAACCTAACATAATCACCCCGGTTATCACACCAATGCCCTCCCGTTGTCTCATTCAGTTACTATATATGACAAAGCGCGCAATTTGTAAATCAATAATAAAAAAAATCCCTAACAATTCAAGTGGCGGCGTCCTTTCCTTATGCCGGCTGGTTATCTTCATGCGTGGACGGCAAAATGACGATAGCAATAGCGACATGGTGGAGCCTCCAATGCAACTGTTACAGAGACTGAAATTTTTATTGACCGGGTCATAAATTTGGCAAATTTTTTTATTTAAGCATATTTTATCATTACAAGTTATCTACACTCTCTAAGGTAAATTTATTAAATTATTTAAAATATTATAACAAGATTGAAATATTATATTTTATAAGATGTTTACTTTTATATACCTTATTTATTTTGTGCACTTGATCTCATTACCTTGTGTAGTTTCTCTGGATCAATATTTTTGGGGATCAGTTTAGCGAATATAACAATTAACTCCTGCAAAAGGCATCAAATTTCATTGGATAAAAGAATTTTGATGAGTTAAAATTTTAATATAATCTTGGGTTTATCATTTAACATGACCACAAAAAATTTCTTACACACACAATATTTTGTGGGGTCCACAGCAGAAAAAAAAATTCGGCACGCAAAATGAATCTCTATAATATTACACAATCACTTTTCCTATAACATAACTCTTATAAAATCCTATAATGATACCGGTACAAAACTTTCCTGCTTCATTTTAATCGAAACAAGCGGAGAATATACTCATGGCTGTCGTGGGTGGTTATTAACTATGTCATTTTACTTTGAAAAAGGCGACAGTATTTGTTTTCTTCACAATTATATGTTTTCAGTTTTCTTCCCACTTTTTAATCCTGACCGTTGGCTTAATCATACAGTAATTCTTTTTTTTGTGATAAAGTTTTATTATTTATTTTTTAATATAGCCTTTATTGCTCTATAATGTTATTTCAAATTTAGCAGTTTTTTTTAGAATAACAATTTTAGCAATTATTTCAATCTGATAAGGCATATTTCTGATGCATTATTGAGTAGTAAGTAACAATAATTTACATGATTAATAAAAAGCAAATTTCATCATCACTCTACTTTTCTATAATTGATGTGGTACTTAGATGATTCTTTAGCTGTGGAAAAGCCCCATCTTCTCCCTTCTAAACTTTTAATTTAAATAAAAACAACTCTATTGTCATAATGTTTATTTTTATTGCCGTTAGAATTACTATCTTTTTTTAGAAACATTATTCCTAAGATTGAAAGATTAATTTTTGGAATAAACCAAAATTTATCCGAATAATATATTTTTTTCATAAATATCAAAATTTAGATCACATACACAATCTGATTCATTTTAGATACTCTGATCGAGTCCACATCTGACCCAATTTATTGAGTCTTACTTCATTCCAACGAATAACGACTTGATAAAATCCCTCAAATCATGGGAAGATTCTCAAATTAGCTCCTACAATCATGATAATGGTAATCTATGTGATGTCTACGTAAATAGAGGAACCACTCTCCACATTCACATCTTTGAATTGTTATCTCTGCTTCACCTTAGTCACACCCCGAGCATACCTCGAGTGATCAAGATTCAGCCATTGTTGATCAAATCAAGCTTCGATCATTCCAGGTAAGAACATTTTTGTAAATTAGATTTATTTTATATCTCAAAATTTTAAATCAATTTTTATTTAAGCTTGGGAACATAAATTACTATGCAACCAAGTCTTGTAATAGGTTTATTTTATAATTTTTAATTATGCATAAAAAGTTTAACAAGTGTTTGATTATTATTATTATTTTTTTAAAAAAGATTAGTTGATATATTTTTACTGAACTTCTGAAGGAGGACGCTATTATTATATGGAGTATGAAAATGCACCACTTTGATTAAACTTGGTCGGCGTCGCTGGCTGAGGGCGAAGCACACCTCAACACCAACACGTGCATTGTTATTATTGGTCTTCGATTTTTTTCTCAATTCCAATTCTACCCTTACCTTTCCTCAACGGAATTCAGCAGCGTTGGAGGAATAGGGAGAGAGAGAGAGAGAGAGACGGGGGCGGTTACTTATATCCGTGTGGTATCGCCGGAATTGTTCTTCGATCGCACCGGAAAAGTATCGATCCTCTCGTCGTCGGCGAGCAGCGATGGTGAACCCCTTGGTGGAACGTGCCACGAGCGACATGCTCATAGGCCCTGATTGGGCCTTGAACCTCGAGATCTGTGACATACTCAATCGTGACCCTGGGTAAGCCTAGCATCGGATTTTCGCTTCCTTTTCCTTTTACTACCTATTGAGAACACTGTTTTTTATGCTCAATTTTATTCTTCTTCGTTGTGTTTTGATCGAAAAGTACTTTTTTATATATATATTTTTTATGACAGAATTATAAACAAAAATGATTGAGATTACTTTGATTTTCTGTTTTGAATGAATTCTGATAGTCAAATTATAGTGTGGAATTAGTGTCGATGAGTGAAGATTGCTGTTTCCTACTATTTCTCTGATAGCCTAGTTATGAAGTGGAGTTATAGAGTGGAATTAGTGTTGAAGATTGGTCTTTCCTACTATTTCTCTTTTGCACTTATTTGTTTCATGATCATAATGGTTGTGATTTCACTTTTGTATTGTCTAAACACCAATGGAACAGCAAAAACTTGGGATAAGAAATTTTGGATTCCAGCCAGAGGTTGACCTGGGCTTTTACTTTTTGACTTGGTGATTGAGATTGTTTTTATCAAAAAATTATTCTTAGGATTGTGTGCTATTGTTCCATAGATTAATTTGATCAAGGGAAAATAGATAGTTATTATGGATTCTGCAAATTTGTGTGATGTACTTGCTCCTGCATATGCTGCGTGATGTCTAATTTGCTTCTTGTCAATCAGTTGACAGTTCCCTCCTATAGGACATTATAAACCTTCTAGAAACTAGTACTTTCGTCTTTGTTCCCATTCGGTTCAACTTTAATATCATTTATATCCCAAATTAGTTCGGGTTGGCAGTTATTGAACCCAAATAAAAAGGAAGAAAAAGTTTATGTTTCAAAATTTGGAAATCGTATATCTGAATATAATATTTATTATGTTTTTACGTTGATTATGAGTTATTTTTATCTTCTGCTAATGGGTGAAAAGGGTATCATATCTCAATTTATACATATTTATGTTTCTATACACTTCTGAGTCTATACAGTTTGGAGCTGAAATTTTCTTTTTCTTTTTGTGGATATCAATGTTTAACTGGAATAAGAACTCAGTTTGGTTATGATTTATCAGGCAAGCAAAGGATGTTGTTAAAGGTATAAAGAAGAGGATTGGAAGTAAAAATTCAAAAGTTCAACTTCTTGCTCTAACTGTAAGCTCAGATACTTTATTATATACTTTTTCAACTCAGATCTTAACACTGTCCAAGCTGCTTTTGGATTTATGCATCTTTTCTTGATTTACTTTTTCAGATTACACTTTGACCTCATTCTTCTACTCATTTGTTTGATGTTTCTCTCTCTCTTGTCTGAAATGGACATTTTTTTAAAACAACCATAAGCAGAGAGAGCAGACAATTAAAACCCTGTCAAACTTAGAATAGAAGGAAACTTTCAACTAGTTGGATTCTTTGAATCCACATTTTTCATGTTGAATTGATAAATAACTGGTGGAAGCTTTAGTTATCTATTGAATATTGGGAATGATACAATGGAATTTTACGTAGGTCACTCTTTTGATATTTACATATAGACTATAGTAGTATGCTTGCTAAGGAATGAAGAATTTTCAAAGTTAAAACAACATTGTTCTATATCTTACATATGTTGTTCTCATGTTGGAAAGAAAGAGTTAGTATTAACTTCTGGATATGTCTTTATGGGATTGGATTTTACTAATCTGAAAGGCATCCTCTTAATAGGCGAGTTCTCCGTGTCACATTCTTCTTCACTCACAAACTCCAATGTCCTTTTTACTGTCATTTTCTAATAATGGGTTAATGATGTATGATAATCCCCTAGGGTTAAATTTGTAGGACTTGAGAAAAATAGTGAGAGAAAAGGATTTGAAACACATCCAATGAAGAATGTCTTCTAGTAAGGAACCAGAGAAAGTAG
>JAVKPL010005050.1:0-23314 GCA_032173675.1 Gastrolobium villosum | reverse complement strand
TAGTTTTATTTCGCTTTCAGTACTTTACATTTGTTTTCTTTTCCGTTCCCTAGTGTAAATTTAATTTATTTTTGAAATGGAGATTTTTCTTTGTTCAAACTGTTTGGTTCATAGATTTCAGTTATGGTATTGTGGCTGTAAAATTTGAATAATCAATGGCATGAAACACAAAGTCAATGATTAATCATTCTTATTCTTACTATGAATGCTTGAAATAGGAAAAGTGAAGTGAATTTAAACTTTAGATTTCTGAAGGATGCTGATCTGTATGAACTAAAGCTGGTAAGACAATATTTTTGAGTTGTTTGAGGACAACCAACAATTTAGTTTTGGGGTGTTTGATGGGAAGATAATTTGTTCCCATCTAAGCCCATTTTGATGACAAAATACGATCTTTTCCCTCAACTGATGACCAACTTTAGAATTAAAAACACTTGTTGATGATGCTGCTGATGAGCGAAGGTAATAAAATACATTAGTTATGATATTAATTATTATTTATATGATAGAGAGTATTTTGAAACGCGTGACCAAGATTGTATGTATAAATGCATGCTGGCGCCTGGCAGTCCCGCTAATCTCTTTATTAGGATTCTAACATACCCTGATCTCGCTATCCTATTATTAGATTGAAAAATAATTTTCATGTACTTGTAATTTAGTAATCTTTTCTTTTTCAAATAAAGCAATGAAAATGTCATTATTTGATCATTATTATTAGTTATTAGTATAATAGTATATCACCCATTAAATAATTTTAATTATTTGAGACCAATTTTATTAAAAAAATATATTAATTTCAAAAAAATGTAATCGATTTTTTTTGTTGTAAACAAACGATTTTGTATCTTTATCAAATATGAAAAATATTTACTTTATATTTAACACTTTTTAAGATATATGAAAAAAAAACTCATATCTAATGTATACAATTATAGAGATTAATATTTCTCATATCAGAGGAGATAATTTCCAAACATGTAAATGTTTGTGACCCTTGTTTTTTTTTCCCTTTTTTCTCTTTTTTTTTATTTATAAATTATCTCTTTTCTCTTTACATGACCTTACATGGGTCACACACACTTATATATATATATATATATATATATATATATATATATATATATATAGAGAAAAAATTATCTCATATATTAATCCTATAATTAATTGGGACATGATATATTTACCGTCAATTAAGTTTACCAAATTTTATTATCAAACCTTAACCGTTGATTTTCGTTAATCTATTATTCGTAATTACTAAAAATTTATAATTAATTAATAAATATCATCCAATAAATTATAACCGTCTCACGAAAATTAACAATTAAAAATTAATAACAAAAAATAATAACTTTGGTAAATAAATTTCTCTCCTATTTATATTCTCTGCATTAATGTTTTCTAGTTTCCAAAAAGACAAAAAGCAAGAAATAGGAAGAAAAAGAAAAAAAAATAAAAAAGGTTTTATGGACCTGACAAAGGCCTATATTCTAGAAGGTCCGATAAAGGACACACAAACAGGAAGAGAATATTCTATTAATGATGATCCTATCCAGACAGATAAGCAACCCACATTCTAGAAGGCAGAAATATGGAGCACAAACAGAAAGGGAATTTTCTATTAATGATGATCCTATCCGGACAGCTAAACAGCCCACATTGTTGAATTGTTGAGCATTTAGCAATTTGACTTAGGTCACTATGGTGGTGATCAGACTAGATTAAATTGAATTTTGAGTTCTCTCATGTTGAATTTCTTGTATGTGCTAGCATTGATTGTATGTTTATGATAATTGGTATGAAATATGTTGTCTTTGTTTTTATCCTTAATCTCTTTACGAGTCAAAGTTTATATAAATTTGTAATTTGAAAATAAAAAAAAAATTTGCATAAATTTCGTGATATTCAATTCACCCTTGGAAGCAGCCAAATTTTTAACGGTATATTGATTAATCAATGAGAAAAATATCAGAATCATAACACAACAATCACAACGTTTCGCAAATTTCTCTAGCATTTAAACAATTGTGTGAATTATGCATCATATTACTTATCCGTCTTTAATGAAATCAAATATTTGAATTTTTTTGGTAAGGATTAAAGGAAAATAAAAACAATCATCAAAATGTCATTATTACAATAAATTTATCATTTTTAATTTACAAAAACTTCGATAAGGTAATCATATACATTAGTTATGATATTAATTATTATTTATATGAAAGAGAGTATTCTAAAACGCGTGACCAAGATTTTATGTATAAATGCATGCTGGCGCCTGGCAGTCCCGCTAATCTCTTTATTAGGATTCTAACATACCCTGATCTCGCTATCCTACTATTAGATTGAAAAATAAATTTCATGTACTTGTAATTTAGTAATCTTTTCTTTTTGAAATAAAGCAATGAAAAAGTCATTATTTCATCATTATTATTTGTTATTAGTACATTAGTATATCATCCATTAAATAATTTTAATTATTTATGACCAATTTTATTAATAAATATATTATTTTCTAAAAAATGTAATCGATTTTTTTGTTGTAAACAAACTAATTTTTATTATCAAATATGAAATATATTTACTTTTTATTTAACATTTTTTAAGAGATATGAAAAAAAACTCTTATCTTAATATATACAATTATAGAGATTAATATTTCTCATGTTACATGAGATAATTTCCAAACATATAAAAGTTTGTGACCCATTTTTTTCTCTCTCTTTTCTCTTTAAATTACCTTAAATGGGTCTCACGTACTTATATTTATGTATATATAAGAGATAAAATTATCTCATACATTAATCGTATAATTAATTGGGAGGGTCCCGCACATTTATATATATATATATATATATATATATATATATATATATATATATATATATATTTGTGTGTGTGTAAGAAATAAAATTATCTTATACATTAATCCGATAGTTAATTGGAAGGGATCTTCTATTAATGATGATCCTATCCAAACAGCTATTGAGCCCAATATTGCTAAGAGGCCCAAAAATCCGCTATAAATAAAGGGTTAAACCACTAAGGTACTCACTCTAAACCCTTTCACAACCAGGATCAAAAAGGCTACGAAAATTATAGACTCCATTAAAAAAGTGACCAAATTTCCTCTTTTGAAGTTTGACACTTTTTGCAAACTTGCCTTTTCACCCTTTGAAGTTTGACACTTTTTTTTTGCTTGCATTTGAAAGCCTTAACCTTTGAAATCTTCGTTTATAGGGGTGATTTTGTTGATGGGTGCTTGCTTTAGCAATTGCATTAAGGCTGCGAGCCCTTCCATTACAGGTCACCTTCTTCTTTTTGACTTGCATCTTCATATATATATATATATATATATATATATATATATATATATTTTTTTTCTGTCAATATGTGAATGAGCTAATTATTCTCCAGATTTTTGGTTCTGTTGGGGTTTGGAAATGAATATGGGATTGATTTTTATAACACCTCGCAATTCTAAATTAAGTAATTAAAATATTAAATGAGTGATTAAGTGAAGAATTAGTGAAAATCCTAAAGATTAAGCCAAAATACAAAGAAAGGGCAAAATGGTAATTAACCATGCACGCAACCCTATGAAGATAAAATTTGAGTAGAAGGTCTCAGATGATAAAAATAAGCCTGGAAATGGATTCAGAACGAAAAATTGAGTGGATAGGCAAGTTTCAGAAAAATCAGTGAATAGTGTTTTTCGCGGGTAAAAATACCGCAGTAAGATTGCACCGTAAAACGTGCCAGTGGAATTTTGAGCTCTAGGTTTCAAATATGTTTATAAATGGTCTATAGAAATAAGAAATGTGATTTCTGGAAATATTCGATGGAGTTAAGTCAGTTTTGAGAAGCGTGCCAACGGCGCGCGCAATCGCGTAAAATAGTGTTTTCCCCGAATGGCCGGAAAACTCCGGATTCATCTGATCAAGTATAATTAAAGGACATTAGTTAATGTCAAAAATTAGAATTTATAAATAAGTTTTGAATTTACGGACGTTTAGTGAAATCGGAGGGTAATTCGGATGAGTTTTAAATCGCGTGGGACCCACCCCACTTGAAAGTCACTTAAGCCACCTCACCATATGACTATTCAAGATCTTCTCTCTCCCCTCATTCTTCCAAAACGCAGCAGCCCCCCTCCCTTGCACCATTTGAGTTCAAATTTTCTTCCTCTCATAACTTCATCATTCCTTAATCGAATCGAACGATTCTTGTCTTGAAATTCGATGGAAACGATCATCCGAACCCGTTCCACCGATTAGTTTCCCTCAAAATCCTCTCTATTATGAGATAAAGGGCATATACAGCCACGAAAATGTTGAGATTTTTGTGAATTTGGAGTTGATTTCTTGAGCCATTGCTTGTGGAGTTCTAGGAGGAGTCTTGTGACGCAATTGTGGGTAAGTTTTAACACCTCTCATGGATTGATTTGAAGATTTATTTTTGAAATTGTTTATGAACCCTAAAGAGAGCTTGTTTGATTTGTGGTGTTAGAGAGCTCAAATGGAAAATGTCTATTAGATGATAATGTCTTAGAATGATGTATTAAAGCTAGAAATGCTATGAAATTTTTTGGTGAAAAATGTTGATTTTAACTTAGTAAAATTTTGAGGTGTCAAGACTTTGAAATTTGAAAATGTGTTAGGAGTGTATTGGTGAGTGGTTGTATGATTGTATGATGATATAATAGGATTATATGTGGTGTGGAGTGGTTAAAATTGATGGAAATTCCTTAGATGTGAATTAGTGAGCAAATCGGCCTTTAGGAAAAAAGAGGTAAAATGATATTGTGTAAATTGCATGGATGATGTTTCATGCTTTAAATGGTAATTAGATGGGTTGTGTTGTGATTGTAAAGTGGAAGAATCAATGAAAAATAATGAGTGGTGTCATTTGGCATAAAAGAGCCTAGAGTGAAAGATTTAGCAAACGATGCGTAAAAGACGTAAAACGGAGAAATGACGATTGAATCAGCCTTTTGGCAACCTATTGAAGTGTAATAAAATGAGAAAGAAAATTTAGAAAAATAAATCCGTAAATAACACTAATATGGCTGAACCACCAAGTGGGAAAAAGGGGGATTTTGGTGTTTTGCGTTTTGTCGTAATTTGACGTAAACTGACGGCTATGCATGGTTGTATAGGTTGCCGTACGTGGATATAAACTTGGAACAGTAAAACAGTGGATTGCCCTTGGTTTTGAATCAAGTGGATTGAGGTAAGTGATGTGGTTTACACATGATATGTTGAAATTCATGAGTGGATTCAAAGTTCTAAGTGTGTGGAATGGTCCTCTGTGTAGGCGTTCCCTGTGAATCAAGCTATAAGTGGAGTTCTGCGGAGCTCAGTGGAAGGAAAAAGAAAGGTAACCTCTTGGTACTGGGGCTTGTTCCCCTTTTGTGTTCCACCTTGCTAGTTGATGGCAACGGTAGGAAGTGTGTATGAGTAGTGTAGAACAGCATGAGCATGCATGTGCATTATCACAGTGGGTACTTATGTACCAGATCTCTGGCCAGTAGATATTTTTAGCCTTCGGGCAAGTGTTTCCGGACTGCCACTGGATAGGTCTCCGAGAGGGAGTTCCAGTTGACCCAGGGTCGTGGTGTGTTATCCGGATAGGAGCACACAAGGTTGTCTCGGGTGTATATGGTTGGAAGGGGTACCTTGGTGGGTTGTTCTATGAACACGCCAGGGGTAGTACCCATAGGCGTATAGCCGAGGACATGGCGTGGTATTGGTAGCTACCATCCCGCATGTCGTAGTTGTTCTGATATATTCCCCCTTTCTCTAAATCCCTTGCTTTATCCCGTTTTATAACAGTGATGTTGTTTTATGTTATTTATATACATCGAAGTGAACCATTGGGCGGAGTTTTCTCCAGAACCTCTGGGTTACTGAGATATATTCGTATATCTCACCCCGTCTCGGGGCATTTATTTCAGGAGGTTGCAGTGGCACAGGAGTGGCGGGCAAGGGGCCCATAGGAAGATCATGTATATTTTGCCTAAGTGTATCATATTTATCAATCTAAGTTTATGTTGAAAGATGTAAGTGAAAGGCATGAATTGTAATATGTGATATGTAATTGAGAAGTATAGTGGCATAATGATATTAGATTTATGGTTTATGTTATGTTGAGAAATTGCATGTAAGTGGACTTTTGTGATTGAAATGAGTTAAGGATTTAAAGTGAACTGTTTATGTTTTAAGTATAAATTGGATTGGGTTGTAAGTGCCCCAAGGCGTTGTTGGTCCTTGTGTGTGCCACCCATTGGATTTTGCTGGATTTCAGGTGTATCAGTGGTGTTAAACAGGTTATGCAAATTTGGGAATTCTTGGAAATACAAAGGAAACTCTGGCGAATTTTCTGTAGAATTTGCAGTTTTTGGGTGAACTTTGGAGGAGCGTATCTCTCTCCATAGTGGTCCGATTGGGACGTGCCATATGCCATTTTGAAGCTTAAGATGTCCCCTACGTTGTGTCAAAAGCCTCGGTTCATTTGTGGTGTGCGCAGTCCATGGGAGCTGTTGTCACACACTGCCCTGTTCTGGCCAGCACCAGTGGGCAGATTCGGGTCTGTGTTGGGAAATTAATTCCCGCTTCGTTACTTGGTCAAATTAAGCGTACGATATATCAAATTGAAGTTTGAGGTGTCTAGTTTATGGTGTAAAATTTTGAGAGGCAGTGTCCTTGTGGTTAGGTACAGTTTAATCAGTGAAGTTTGGAGGTTTTAGGCTGTTTTGGAGTTGGTAGGCAATGTTGTTTGTCCAACTTCAAACGGCGATAACCGGAGCTCACGATCTCGGAATCGAGTGTGTGATAGCTTGTTAGAAAGGTAATTGAATAAGGAAAAAAGATAATCTGGAGATTAAGTTTGGATTTTTAGTTTTTGTTCATAGAAAAACAAATTAGCAAGTCCGGTTAAGTGGTAAAAACGTAAAAAGTGAGGAATTGGCTAAGTGGGTTTATGGGAACCCCTTAGTATCTCGTATGTGATAAAATAAAGTGTATAAATAGTTAAGTAAGTCTTCCGCTAGTGTTTCAGTTACGATCACAACTTTTTATTATTACGTTTTTTATACTTTTACTGTTCGCGTAATAATTGGAAAAAGTTTATCCTCATTTTTATAAATGAATTGCTGTGATTGTAACTGCGCTTAATATCATAATTAATGTAAACAATACCGGTGTACAACGGGCTGTTACAATTTTCACAAAGTTAAAGTTGTTAACTTTATGGATAGTTTTCTTTCTAGATTGATTGAAAAACTATTTGATTTTTACCCTTGTTTTAATAAAAAAATATTTAAAATTTGCAAATATATGATAAAAAATCCAAAGTTCAAATATCACAATTTACATTTTTAGCATAAAAATTATGGGTTTAGTTTTTCTATAGCTGTGATAAAAAGATATATCAACTACAGACACATACATATTCACCAAAATTTGCCGATTTTTTTGAAAATCAAGATCCAATATTAGATTATGATAAAAAAATGTATATGTGGCGGACAAAATATTTTTACATCAGCCAGAAATACTTTTGTTATCCCACCAAAAAAAAAACCTTGAGAGTGCATCATCAATATTACGATTTTGGCTTACTTGTCGGATTATAAAATGGTTATGTTACGTTTTGTTTGTATTTTTTATTGGAAAGAAAAAAAGAGAGATAACCATCTACACATGAAAATATCTTCTCACCCAAATTCTTTTTAAAAAGAGATAACCCCATTCCAAACTGATCAGAGGTAATGTTTTCTGTAAGATAATTCCTCCAAACTGTAATCCGAGTCCGAGGGAAATTCTTGTTAAGACAACATAAGGATAATTATGGGGTTTTGTGGAAGTCCATCTATCCATGTAAATTTGGTATTATGAGTGATGACTTTGTTTATTTTGTTTTTGTTATAAGGCCAATGACGGTGATTGAGTGTAACAGCCCGTTGTACACCGGTATTGTTAACATTGATTATGATATTAAGCGCAGTTACAATCACAGTAATTGGATTAATTAAATTACGGGCAACTTTTTTTTCTTTTATCATATTCCTTTTCATAACAATATCTTTTTCCGTAATCAATTAAAACAACACTATAATTATAAATGCAATTCGCGGAATCATACATTTTACTAACATCACTAATCTTTCTTTTTATTCAATTCATTTAAACTCACCATCTTACTCTCACGTTTTACCATGTTATAGTCCTTTACGTTAGCTACGCGTGGTTTCAAACCACGTATCATATGGAGTTCTACCCATCAAGTTAAGCCCCTTTCTTTTAGTCTAGAAAAACCTGAATTTTCAAAAATTACACTGTGGTAATCGATTACCAGTGGGTGGTAATCGATTACCACCTGTCAAAAATGAGGCAGTAGCTAAAATTTGACATCCTCTGTTCTGGTAATCGATTACCAAGATTGGGTAATCGATTACCTCACTTGGTAATCGATTACCAATCCTCAGTAATCGATTACCAGTGGAGACAGAAGCATATTTTTCGTCCCCTGTTGCATGGTAATCGATTACCATGCTTGGGTAATCGATTACTATGCAGCAAAAGTGACAGATTACAGCATTTTCAGCCCAAGAAGGGTTGTGTAATCCATCCCTAACACCTTAGTACTCCACACAACACTTAAACACATCCTAATGTAGGCTCTAGGCCCTTCCATCATGCATTTTCATTAAATCATACATCATTTACAAAGTCTTCAATGTAATGGCCATTTTACAACAAATATGGACCATTTTACAACATGAATCATTAAGACTTCAAAGGCAATGAATGTGGCAATGGACAAGTCCCATGCTCACTCAAAATATACAATTATCCATGTCATGAATAATAAGAAGTAAACAAGACTTAGTATACCATCATGAACACTACAAAAAGCATGGCAATAACATCATGCAATATGTTCATGACCTAAGTCTCAAAATACTAATGTCATGCTATGTGCAATCCACAGTCCTCCTCCAAAATGTCATGCAATCCCAATGCACCGCATGCAAATCCACTGTCCACTAAGCGGGCTTCTTGCCCGAAGCTCCTCCCGGCTCATAGTGACCTGAAATGTGGTCCCCCAAACACGGGGTGAGATATACAAATATATCTCAGTAAACCAATGGAGCTAGAGGCTCTCTCCACTCCATGGCTCACTCAAATGTGTAAATATGACATCATATAATATGCATGCAATACAATATCACCAACCAACTGGAGACAACCCGAGA
Source organism: Gastrolobium villosum (assembly GCA_032173675.1). NCBI lineage: Eukaryota > Viridiplantae > Streptophyta > Magnoliopsida > Fabales > Fabaceae > Gastrolobium > Gastrolobium villosum. The sequence goes on along the minus strand of JAVKPL010005050.1, from coordinate 14,052 downwards.
ACATCCACGCATGGATTCATGTTCAAGGACTCCATCATATAACTCCCGAGACAATCCTAGAGCCTCTCCCATGGTTGAGAAAACTCCATGGCCAACCCAACCGGAACTCCTCAAGAGACCTATCCGGCGGATGTCCCACGTTTGGCTCATCCTGGTGTCGCTCCCAGAGTCGACCCCATGGCATACCCATCTGGCACTTCGCCATCGAAATGATCCAGCGGATGTCCAAACCCAACACACGTCAACTGGCCAGTGACCAAACAATTTTCATACAATCCAAGCAATATGCATACAAGCACATAATCACACAATGCCATAACCACATAATCCAACCACTACCTTCCACTAGGTGTGGTGGAGCGCACAAGGGATTAAACCCAAGTTCCAAGGGTTTACCTCAACACTTAGCAAATCCGTTCCAAACGTATGCTCCAAATCAACCTTTCACAATCACGTCCGTGTGAGGCACCCTACAACAATCATCAAATCCAAATTACACCAAACCTCAATTTTCATGAAAATTCCTCAAATTTTCCTAAGTTAAAAACCTAACTTTTTCACCAAAAATTATCATAGCATTTCTAGCTTACAAGCATGATTCTAAGGCCTTTTCATCTAATAGCATTTTTCCATTTGGGCTCTCTATCATCACACATCTAAAATTAAAGGTTTAGAGCATAAATTCCTAGATCTACAAAATCAACCACAAAAATACCACAAATATACTCACAATCAAGTGTATGCTCACCACCAAGGCTCCACTAAGCCAAAGGAAGACCAAAGCTCCAACAAAACTCCAAGAACATCAATGGGTCGGATCTGTTCTTGGCCAAAAACGAAGCAAAGAGGTGGATTCAAGGTTTGTAAGTGTTACCAATGGATCTAGAAGGTTGTTTACAATAGATTTCAACACCAAAATCAAGAGATTTGGTGAAGAAATGAGAAAATGGCAAAGAGATGAAGAAATGGTGTTTTTGTTCTTCACTTCCAGGGGGAAAACGCGCACGGGAGAAGAAAAGGAAGGAAAGGAAGGAGAAAAGGGTGGGAGGCTAAGTGACTTCGGTCACACGGGTCCCACACGCGATCTAACTTTAATCCCGATAAAAATTCCGATCATAAATTCTTAATCTACATATTTTTCCAGTCCATGACATATTTTTATTTCTCCAAAATATTGATAAAAATTTCACACCTATCGGTACACTCACACCACAGTATTTGACACTTAAAAATCACTATTCATCAATTTTTTCCAAATTTGCCTATTCACTCAATTTTCCGCCCTGATTCCATTTCCACCATTATTTTTGTCATATGAAATCTCTAACTCAGTATTTATGCCTCAGAATACACGGCTGGTCAATTACCATTTTGCCCTTTTTGCCCATTTTGGCCATAATTCACGGATTTTCACTAATCCACCAACTTTCATTTCACATTATAATATAAAAATTCACATTTAAATATATGAGGTGTTATATTCACCCCACCTTTTAGAAATTTTGTCCGCAAAATTAAATCATACCTGCTCGCTAACTCAGGATACAGCCGGAGAATCTCGTCCTCCCGCTCCCAAGTAGCCTCCTCAGGTGTGCGGCCTTCCCACTGAATCTTCAGCATGGGAATAATCTTACTTCTCAGTCTCTTTTCACTGCGATCCAATACTGCAATAGGAGCGATGGGAGTCTTCAAGTTCTCCCTGATTTCAATATTATCCGGTATCACCACATGTGATTCATCCGGAACATAACGTCGCAACTGCGACACATGAAAAACATCATGTAGATTGGACAACTGAGGGGGTAAGGCAAGCTGATAGGCCACCAATCCTACTCTTTTCATAATTTGATACGGCCCAATGAACCGTGGACTCAGCTTCCTCACACCCAACGCACGGCCAACACCTGTGGCCGGAGATAACCGTACCAATACATGGTCACCTTCCTCAAATTCCAGTGGTCTATGCTTATTGTCATAGTAACTTTTCTGCCGATTCTGTGCCTGTTTCAATTTTTCTCTGATCATTTCAATTTGCACTGTCGTTTCCTGCACAAAATCCGGACCAAATCTTTCTTTATCGCCTACCTCAGTCCAACAAGTGGGCGTACGACACCTCCTGCCATACAAAACCTCATACGGTGCTATACCCAGACTGGAATGAAAACTGTTATTATAAGAAAATTCCACCAATGGTAAGTACTTATCCCAAGCATTACCCTGTTCCAATGTGCAAGCTCTCAGCATATCCTCAAGTGTCTGTATGGTCCTCTCAGTCTGACCATCAGTTTGCGGGTGATAAGCAGTGCTCAGTCGAAGCTGAGTGCCAAAAGCCTGCTGCAAAGCTCCCCAAAAGCGTGAAGTAAACTTCGGGTCTCTATCACTGACAATGCTAATCGGTATCCCATGGAGTCTAACAATCTCCTTTACATACAATGTAGCCAACTTCTCTGTGGTGAAATCCACTCGTACTGGTAGAAAATGTGCAGACTTCGTAAGTCGGTCCACAATAACCCAAATCGAATCATAACCAGCTTGAGTTCGCGGCAATCCCACAACAAAATCCATTGAAATACTCTCCCATTTCCATTCAGGTATGTCCAGCGGCTGAAGTAATCCAGCAGGTTTCTGATGCTCTATTTTTACTTTCTGACACACCAAGCACTTAGATACGTACTCGGCAACATCCCTTTTTATCCCAGGCCACCAGAACTTAACTTTCAAATCTTGGTACATTTTTGTGGCACCTGGGTGGATAGCATATTGACCCTTATGGGCCTCAGTCATAACTTCCTCTGCAAGTTCCTGGGGCACAACAATCCTGCCCTGATATAACAATAATCCCTGTTCATTGACAGATATGCCACTCTGGCCTTTCAAATATTTAATACTTTCATTTCTGATTTGAGTCTCTTTAATCTTCTTATGCAGCTCGTTCTCAATCCGAGTCAACTCCATATCACACATTCTCCCTGCAAAGAAATCCGTTATTTTCATGTCACGGAATTACTCAATCACTTCGTTGTCCCACATCATCATATGAGATAAATTGACAGACTTCCTACTCAATGCATCTGCCACAACATTAGCCTTTCCCGGGTGGTATTTCAGCTCAAAGTCATAATCTTTCAAAAATCCAACCCATCTACGCTGTCTCATATTCAGCTCCTTCTGATCAAACAAATATTTTAAGCTTTTATGGTCGCTGAACACAGCAAATTTCATCCCATACAGAAAGTTCCTCCAGATTTTCAAAGCAAACACTGTGGTAATCGATTACCAGTGGGTGGTAATCGATTACCACCTGTCAAAAATGAGGCAGTAGCTAAAATTTGACATCCTCTGTTCTGGTAATCGATTACCAAGATTGGGTAATCGATTACCTCACTTGGTAATCGATTACCAATCCTCAGTAATCGATTACCAGTGGAGACAGAAGCATATTTTTCGTCCCCTGTTGCATGGTAATCGATTACCATGCTTGGGTAATCGATTACTATGCAGCAAAAGTGACAGATTACAGCATTTTCAGCCCAAGAAGGGTTGTGTAATCCATCCCTAACACCTTAGTACTCCACACAACACTTAAACACATCCTAATGTAGGCTCTAGGCCCTTCCATCATGCATTTTCATTAAATCATACATCATTTACAAAGTCCTCAATGTAATGGCCATTTTACAACAAATATGGACCATTTTACAACATGAATCATTAAGACTTCAAAGGCAATGAATGTGGCAATGGACAAGTCCCATGCTCACTCAAAATATACAATTATCCATGTCATGAATAATAAGAAGTAAACAAGACTTAGTATACCATCATGAACACTACAAAAAGCATGGCAATAACATCATGCAATATGTTCATGACCTAAGTCTCAAAATACTAATGTCATGCTATGTGCAATCCACAGTCCTCCTCCAAAATGTCATGCAATCCCAATGCACCGCATGCAAATCCACTGTCCACTAAGCGGGCTTCTTGCCTGAAGCTCCTCCCGGCTCATAGTGACCTGAAATGTGGTCCCCCAAACACGGGGTGAGATATACAAATATATCTCAGTAAACCAATGGAGCTAGAGGCTCTCTCCACTCCATGGCTCACTCAAATGTGTATATATGACATCATATAATATGCATGCAATACAATATCACCAACCAACTGGAGACAACCCGAGAACATCCACGCATGGATTCATGTTCAAGGACTCCATCATATAACTCCCGAGACAATCCTAGAGCCTCTCCCATGGTTGAGAAAACTCCATGGCCAACCCAACCGGAACTCCTCAAGAGACCTATCCGGCGGATGTCCCACGTTTGGCTCATCCTGGTGTCGCTCCCAGAGTCGACCCCATGGCATACCCAACTGGCACTTCGCCATCGAAATGATCCAGCGGATGTCCAAACCCAACACACGTCAACTGGCCAGTGACCAAACAATTTTCATACAATCCAAGCAATATGCATACAAGCACATAATCACACAATGCCATAACCACATAATCCAACCACTACCTTCCACTAGGTGTGGTGGAGCGCACAAGGGATTAAACCCAAGTTCCAAGGGTTTACCTCAACACTTAGCAAATCCGTTCCAAACGTGTGCTCCAAATCAACCTTTGACAATCACGTCCGTGTGAGGCACCCTACAACAATCATCAAATCCAAATTACACCAAACCTCAATTTTCATGAAAATTCCTCAAATTTTCCTAAGTTAAAAACCTAACTTTTTCACCAAAAATTATCATAGCATTTCTAGCTTACAAACATGATTCTAAGGCCTTTTCATCTAATAGCATTTTTCCATTTGGGCTCTCTATCATCACACATCTAAAATTAAAGGTTTAGAGCATAAATTCCTAGATCTACAAAATCAACCACAAAAATACAACAAATATACTCACAATCAAGTGTATGCTCACCACCAAGGCTCCACTAAGCCAAAGGAAGACCAAAGCTCCAACAAAACTCCAAGAACATCAATGGGTCGGATCTGTTCTTGGCCAAAAACGAAGCAAGGAGGTGGATTCAAGGTTTGTAAGTGTTACCAATGGATCTAGAAGGTTGTTTACAATAGATTTCAACACCAAAATCAAGAGATTTGGTGAAGAAATGAGAAAATGGCAAAGAGATGAAGAAATGGTGTTTTTGTTCTTCACTTCCAGGGGGAAAACGTGCACGGGAGAAGAAAAGGAAGGAAAGGAAGGAGTAAAGGGTGGGAGGCTAAGTGACTTCGGTCACACGGGTCCCACACGCGATCTAACTTTAATCCCGATAAAAATTCCGATCATAAATTCTTAATCTACATATTTTTCCAGTCCATGACATATTTTTATTTCTCCAAAATATTGATAAAAATTTCACACTATCGGTACACTCACACCACAGTATTTGACACTTAAAAATCACTATTCATCAATTTTTTCCAAATTTGCCTATTCACTCAATTGTTCGCCCTGATTCCATTTCCAGTATTATTTTTGTCATATGAAATCTCTAACTCAGTATTTATGCCTCAGAATACACGGCTGGTCAATTACTATTTTGCCCTTTTTGCCCATTTTGGCCATAATTCACGGATTTTCACTAATCCACCAACTTTCATTTTACATTATAATATAAAAATTCACATTTTAATATATGAGGTGTTATATTGAGTCATTCTTAAGCTGATTTTCTTGGCATTGATGTAGGGTTCACTTCTAGAAGTGTAAACAGGAGTGGCCATGACATCAGCTCAAATAGCACCAACTCATCAGCCTCCATATCTGTCACTTCAAGAAGTGAGGGTGAGATCTTGCAATCTTCCAATTTTAAAAGCTTCAGCTATAGTGAACTAAGAGCAGCCACAAAAAGGGGAGAGGGAGTATCCTCTGAGAAGCCCATCACCCTCTCTGACAAGGAGGAAGATAGTGAGGACAATGAGCCTATTGGCAAGAGGCTGGAGAAAGGAGGAACATCAAAACCTACTGCTAGGGAGACGTCCCCAAGTAGCTCTGTTACTGAGTCTCTTGACGTTCCATCCCCTCCCCTATCACCAGCTCATTCCTCACCTCCATCAAGAATACAACAACCCTCTCCTATGCAACATAAAGGAAAGGGGATTAAAGAAATAGAAGCAGCACCTGCTGCAGAAGAACAGGTGGCTGAGCAAGAGGCTCAGCCACAGAAGAAACTTGACAAGGGAAAGGTGATTCTTGTTGAATCCCCTAAAAAGAAAAAGCCAATCGTTCCCAGACAGATCAATCTGGGAGGACCACTCTCTTATCCTGTCATCCGTCCTGACATAACTGGGGACGAGGCCCTTGCTAGGGCTCTAGTAGAAAAGGAAGGCTTGGAAGTACCTCCACTGATGGAGGGACAAACTACATCAGCCCCCTATTCTTCCAAGACAAAAGATGTAATAATCAGGCAAGCACTTGAAGAACCTCCAGCTGCTTCCAACAACAACCAGCAGCAGAAAAATAAACCAGCTTCCCCCATTGCATCAAGAAAAAAATCACAAATTGGGATTGCTGAGATTTTTAAAATGATGGGGAAAAAGATGAAAAAGTTGCTTCCTGAAAAACAATCTGTTCCTCAGATTGATTTGACAGATACCACTGAAGAGCTTAAGGCTCTAAGGAAAGGGTTGGACCAACTCTCATCTTCCTTCATCAAATTCCAAGAACAACAGAAGGAAGACAGAGAGCAGCTTATCGACATTATTAAAGCCAGCATCAAAGACATCAGTGCTGCCCCCTCTGCACCAACTTTGCAAGTTGTCAGGGACGAAATCAAAAAAGCATCTGACTCCCTGACGCATGCTCATTCCCTGCACAACACTAGAGCTGAACTATAGCTTAGGAAACTCCTCCTCAAAAATTCTGAAGAACGAAAAGAAACCAAAGAAGCCCTCAAGGCCTTTGGAACGTACCTGGAGGGAAGAATTTTCCTGCTGGAACTCAGAATGTGGGATGTTGAGGCGCAGCTTGTGCAAATTCGTAATGGTACGATAATAATGAGATCCACCATTGATCACCTCGTTGCAGTAATTAGTGATCTACAGAAGCACACTGAGAAATGGCTTCTTGAAGCTGAAGTAAGAAGATTGAGAGATCAGCTCAGGAGAAGACCACCTACACAGGAGGAAACTAATGCTACTAGAGAGGCTGTGACAAGTGCTGGAGAGGATACCAAGTTGGACAAAAGAGGTCCCCAGTGAAAAGGAGAAAACCCTCATATTTGTTTAGTTTTATTTCGCTTTCAGTACTTTACATTTGTTTTCTTTTCCGTTCCCTAGTGTAAATTTAATTTATTTTTGATATGGAAATTTTTTCTTTGTTCAAACTGTTTGGTTCATAGATTTCAGTTATGGTATTGTGGCTGTAAAATTTGAATAATCAATGGCATGAAACACAAAGTCAATGATTAATCATTCTTATTCTTACTATGAATGCTTGAAATAGGAAAAGTGAAGTGAATTTAAACTTTAGATTTCTGAAGGATGCTGATCTGTATGAACTAAAGCTGGTAAGACAATATTTTTGAGTTGTTTGAGGACAACCAACAATTTAGTTTTGGGGTGTTTGATGGGAAGATAATTTGTTCCCATCTAAGCCCATTTTGATGACAAAATACGATCTTTTCCCTCATCTGATGACCAACTTTAGAATTAAAAACACTTGTTGATGATGCTGCTGATGAGCGAAGGTAATAAAATACATTAGTTATGATATTAATTATTATTTATATGATAGAGAGTATTTTGAAACGCGTGACCAAGATTGTATGTATAAATGCATGCTGGCGCCTGGCAGTCCCTGTAACAGCCCGTTACGTACCGGTATTGTTAACATTGATTATGATATTAAGCGCAGTTACAATCACAGTAATTGGATTAATTAAATTACGGGCAAACTTTTTTCTTTTATCATATTCCTTTTCATAACCATAACCTTTTCCGTAATCAATTAAAACAACACTATAATTGTAAAAGCAATTCGCGGAAGCATTCAGCTTAACAACAACACTAATCTTTCTTTTTATTCAAATCATTTAAATCCATCAACTTATTTTCATTTCTTACCGAGTTCTAGCCCTTTACATAAGCTACGCGTGGTTTCAAACCACGTATCATGTGGAGTTCTACCCATCAAGTTAAACCCCTTTCTTTTAGTCTAGAAAAACTCAAATTTTCAAAATTTACACTGTGGTAATCGATTACCAGTGGGTGGTAATCGATTACCACCTGTCAAAAATGAGGCAGTAGCCAATTTTTCACATCCTCTGTTCTGGTAATCGATTACCAACATTGGGTAATCGATTACCTCACATGGTAATCGATTACCAAGCCTCAGTAATCGATTACCAGTGAAGACAGTAGCCAATTTTCGTCCCCTGTTGCATGGTAATCGATTACCATGCTTGGGTAATCGATTACTATGCAGCAAAAGTGATAGATTACAGCATTTTAAGCCCCAAAAAGGTTGTGTAATCCATCCCAAACACCTTAGTACTCCACACAACACTTAAACATACTCTAATGTAGGCACTAGGCCCTTCAAACATGCATTTTCATACAAGAATACATCATTTACAAAGTCTTGAATATCATGGCCATTTTACATCCAAATTGGACCGTTTTACAACATATTTGCCAAGGCTTCAATTACAATGAATGTGGCCATGGACAAGTCCCATGCTCACTCAAATATACAATAGGTTCCAAGGTTATACATATACATCATATTGGAGAATTTAACATGTAGTCATGAACATACAAGGCATGGCATTTTCAACATGCACAAGTTCATGATCTAATCCTAAAGCACAAAACATATGCAAAGTATGTCCCAATCCAATGCTCATCACATGGTGCCTCCAAAATGCATCTCATGCTCCACTCTTCCAGGCTCAACATAACCTGAAATGATGCCCCAAAACACGGGGTGAGATATATAAATATATCTCAGTAAACCAAGGGCCCTGGAGGTTTCTCCACCCCATGGCTCACTCAATGTGCAAATATAACATCATATAATATGCATGCAATACAATATCACCCACCAACTGGAGACAACCCAAGAACATCCACGCATGGATTCATGTTCAAGGACTCCATCATATAACTCCCGAGACAATCCTAGAGCTTCTCCCATGGTTGAGAAAACTCCATGGCCAACCCAACCGGAACTCCTCAAGAGACCTATCCGGCGGATGTCCCACGTTTGGCTCATCCTGGTGTCGCTCCCAGAGTCGACCCCATGGCATTCCAACTGGCACTCCGTCACGAAATGATCTAGCGGATGTCCAAACCCAACACACGTCAACTGGCCAGTGACCAAACAATTTTTCATACAATCCAAGAAATATGCACACAAGCACATAATCACACAATGCCATAAACACATAATCCAACCACAACCATCCACTAGGTGTGGTGGAGCACACAAGGGCTAAACCCCAGTTCCAAAGGTTACCTCAACACCGAGCCCATGCTCCAAACGTAAGCTCCAAGCTTACCCGCTTCCAAAGCGTCCAAAAGAGGCAACCTAAATGATCAACAACATGATCATAAATACAATTTCCATGTAAACCATTCATTTACACAATTAATCATCATTAAATCACCTAGGCCAAAGGCTATTTTTCCATACCATTTTACTTCAATCTCTTTTATGGATTAATTCACCAATTACATCATGAATCGTACATTCTTTCTTCTCATTCCTCTATACCACACTATGCCATCATCCAATTAAACATCATTTTATATCATACAATCTCAACTACACAACTTTTACATCATTTTTTTTTCTCCAAACCCCTCTATGGTTCGAATTCCTCAAGGTTCATTCTACAAGGTTTTCAATTCCATTTTAACACACACACTAATCATATAATCACATTATCAACCTATACCCATGGTCCATCTTTCAATTATTCAATTACACCACATAACAATTTTCATGAAATTTCCACAAATTTTCCTAAGTTAAAAACCCAACTTTTTCACCAAAATTTATCATAGCATTTCTAGCTTTCATGCATCATTCTAAGGTATTTTCATCTAATAGCATTTTTCCATTTGGGCTCTCTATCATCACACATCTAGAATTTAAGATTCAAAGCATAATTTCCAGATCTACAAAACCAACCACAAAGATACCACAAATATACTCACCATCTAGTGTAGGAACACCACCAAGGCTCCATCAATCCTAAGGAGATCCAAAAACTCCAAGAACACCAAAAGGGTCGGATCTGTTTTGCCCAAAAAACGCAGCAAGGGGGCGGTTTCATGGCTTAAGGGTACCACCAATGGCTTTAGAATGTTGTTTACAATAGATTTCAACACCAAAATCAAAGGATTTGGTGGAGAAATGAAGAATTGGTGAAAATGGGAAGAAATGGGTTTTGGCTCTTCAATGGCAGGGAAAGGCACGGGTGAGGGAAGAAAAAGGAAGAAAGGGCGTGGGGAAAAAGTGTTGGGGCCAAGTGGGTTTTGGTCCCGCGGGTCCCACACGCGATCTAACTTTAATCCCGATAAAAATTATGATCACAAATTCTTAATCTACATATTTTTCCAGTCCATGTCATATTTTTCTTTCCTCAAAATACTCATAAAAATTTCACACTTATCGGTACTCTCATAACACAGTATTTAACTCTTATATAACACTTTTCATAAATTTTTCCCAAATTTGCCTATTCACTCAATTTTCCGTCCTGATTCCATTTCCAGCATTATTTTTGTCATATTACATCTCTAACTCCATTTTTCACGCCTCGGTTCACGTTTTTGGCAATTTACCGTTTTGCCCTTTTTGCCCATTTTGGCCATAATTCTCTGATTTTCACTAATCCATCCATTCTAACTCATATTCTATCAAATAAATTCACATTTAATTTTCCGAGGTGTTATAGTCCCGCTAATCTCTTTATTAGGATTCTAACATACCCTGATCTCGCTATCCTATTATTAGATTGAAAAATAATTTTCATGTACTTGTAATTTAGTAATCTTTTCTTTTTCAAATAAAGCAATGAAAATGTCATTATTTGATCATTATTATTAGTTATTAGTATAATAGTATATCACCCATTAAATAATTTTAATTATTTGTGACCAATTTTATTAAAAAAATATATTAATTTCAAAAAAATGTAATCGATTTTTTTTGTTGTAAACAAACGATTTTGTATCTTTATCAAATATGAAAAATATTTACTTTATATTTAACACTTTTTAAGATATATGAAAAAAAAACTCATATCTAATGTATACAATTATAGAGATTAATATTTCTCATATCATAGGAGATAATTTCCAAACATGTAAATGTTTGTGACCCTTATTTTTTTCCCTTTTTTCTCTTTTTTTTTATTTATAAATTATCTCTTTTCTCTTTACATGACCTTACATGGGTCACACACACTTATATATATATATATATATATATATATATATATAAGAGAAAAAATTATCTCATATATTAATCCTATAATTAATTGGGACATGATATATTTACCGTCAATTAAGTTTACCAAATTTTATAATCAAACCTTAACCGTTGATTTTCGTTAATCTATTTTTCATAATTACTAAAAATTTATAATTAATTAAAAAATATCATCCAATAAATTATAACTGTCTCACGAAAATTAACAATTAAAAATTAATAACAAAAAATAATAACTTTGGTAAATAAATTTCTCTCCTATTTATATTCTCTGCATTAATGTTTACTGGTTTCCAAAAAGACAAAAAGCAAGAAATAGGAAGAAAAAGAAAAAAAAAATAAAAAAGGTTTTATGGACCTGACAAAGGCCTATATTCTAGAAGGTCCGATAAAGGACACACAAACAGGAAGAGAATATTCTATTAATGATGATCCTATCCAGACAGATAAGCAACCCACATTCTAGAAGGCAGAAATATGGAGCACAAACAGAAAGGGAATTTTCTATTAATGATGATCCTATCCGGACAGCTAAGCAGCCCACATTGTTGAATTGTTGAGCATTTAGCAATTTGACTTAGGTCACTATGGTGGTGATCAGACTAGATTAAATTGAATTTTGAGTTCTCTCATGTTGAATTTCTTGTATGTGCTAGCATTGATTGTATGTTTATGATAATTGGTATGAAATATGTTGTCTTTGTTTTTATCCTTAATCTCTTTACGAGTCAAAGTTTATATAAATTTGTAATTTGAAAATAAAAAAAAAAGATTTTGCATAAATTTCGTGATATTCAATTCACCCTTGGAAGCAGCCAAATTTTTAACGGTATATTGATTAATCAATGAGAAAAATATCAGAATCATAACACAACAATCACAACGTTTCGCAAATTTCTCTAGCATTTAAACAATTGTGTGAATTATGCATCATATTACTTATCCGACTTTAATGAAATCAAATATTTGAATTTTTTTGGTAAGGATTAAAGGAAAATAAAAACAATCATCAAATTGTCATTATTACAATAAATTTATCATTTTTAATTTACAAAAACTTCGATAAGGTAATCATATACATTAGTTATGATATTAATTATTATTTATATGAAAGAGAGTATTCTAAAATGCGTGACCAAGATTTTATGTATAAATGCATGCTGGCGCCTGGCAGTCCCGCTAATCTCTTTATTAGGATTCTAACATACCCTGATCTCGCTATCCTACTATTAGATTGAAAAATAATTTTCATGTACTTGTAATTTAGTAATCTTTTCTTTTTGAAATAAAGCAATGAAAAAGTCATTATTTCATCATTATTATTTGTTATTAGTACATTAGTATATCATCCATTAAATAATTTTAATTATTTATGACCAATTTTATTAATAAATATATTATTTTCTAAAAAATGTAATCGATTTTTTTTTTGTAAACAAACTAATTTTTATTATCAAATATGAAATATATTTACTTTTTATTTAACATTTTTTAAGAGATATGAAAAAAACTCTTATCTTAATAAATACAATTATAGAGATTAATATTTCTCATGTTACATGAGATAATTTCCAAACATATAAAAGTTTGTGAGCCTAAACCCTTTCACAACCAGGATCAAAAAGGCTACGAAAATTATAGACTCCATTAAAAAAGTGACCAAATTTCCTCTTTTGACCCTTGCTTCCCTGATCCTTCTCGTCAACATCCAAATCATCAAGACTTGTAAAAAGGTTTCTGAAATCTCACCTATTCAGTGCGCAATCACTAGGATCTGCCTTAAGCCAAGTGATTTCTTTTTCTACTGTTTTGTTTGCATTTCATTCTGTGGTTGTTGCTCTTTTTATCCACCCCATTTTTGCAAACTTGCCTTTTCACCCTTTGAAGTTTGACACTTTTTTTTTGCTTGCATTTGAAAGCCTTAACCTTTGAAATCTTCGTTTATAGGGGTGATTTTGTTGATGGGTGCTTGCTTTAGCAATTGCATTAAGGCTGCGAGCCCTTCCATTACAGGTCACCTTCTTCTTTTTGACTTGCATCTTCATATATATATATATATATATATATATATATATATATATATATATATATATATAAATTTTCTGTCAATATGTGAATGAGCTAATTATTCTCCAGATTTTTGGTTCTGTTGGGGTTTGGAAATGAATATGGGATTGATTTTCACAGAGTTAAAGTTGTTAACTTTATGGATAGTTTTCTTTCCAGATTGATTGAAAAACTATTTGATTTTTACCCTTGTTTTAATAAAAAATATTTAAAATTTGCAAATATATGATAAAAAATCCAAAGTTCAAATATCACAATTTACATTTTTAGCATAAAAATTATGGGTTTAGTTTTTCTATAGCTGTGATAAAAAGATATATCAACTACAGACACATACATATTCACCAAAATTTGCCGATTTTTTTGAAAATCAAGATCCAATATTAGATTCTGATAAAAAAATGTATATGTGGCGGACAAAATATTTTTACATCAGCCAGAAATACTTTTGTCATCCCACAAAAAAAAACCTTGAGAGTGCATCGTCAATATTACGATTTTGGCTTACTTGTCGGATTAGAAAATGGTTATGTT